>JAWJVD010000213.1:0-182500 GCA_038048745.1 Coluber constrictor foxii
ACAAAAGGTACATTTATATTTGTTGGTTTTTACAGTTCCCAGAAAGAGCAGAGAAAATAGAGAGAGTATAATTGGCTCAAAGTCACCCAGAGATTTTCTCTGACAGTGGGGGGTGTGGGGGGGGGGGGGAAGGATTGACTGTGATCTCCCAGCTGGAGTTCCACTCTGGAACCAGATCACAACTAATTAATTATTATCTCGGAGGGATAATTGTTTCCAAAAAGAACACAGAGTGCAAGATCTGGTGGTTTTTTTTTTCCCTTTCGCCCTTCTGCTTTGCACTTTCCCATCTGTGAAATGGGCGCGAAAGTGATTTGCCTTTTAGGATTGGCACAGGGCTGAGGATGATGATGATGATGATGATGATGATGATGAGGGGGAGCTTGCAATTCTTCCCCACCCCCCAGTTTCTGAACCCTAAGAGCATTCCCCCCCCCCCCCCAACAGGAGTTCTGCAAACACAGCCAACAACCAACATTTGCACTGTAGCTATATAAGGCTATACAATTTGCATTGTGGCTATACTATGCAAAAACAAGCTCCACGAAAGGGAATTTTCCAATTTGGAGATTAAAAGAAAAGGGGAGGAAAAGAGAGAGAGAGAGAGGGTGGGGGGAGAGAGAGAAGTCATCCCAAGCTGTTTTTTTTAAAAAAAAACCACCTCCCCAGATCTGGCACCTTCCCATCTATCCCACAGTTACCAGGGAGGGAAATGCACTTTGTACATTCTCTAGAGCACTGTGATACATTTCAGAAATAAGCTTGATATTCATATAGGAGAATCAGGTGTTGGGTTGTTGCTTGGATAGTAGGCAGGGAAAAAGGGGGATCTTCGCAGGGGTGGAGGGGGTGAGAGAAACTGAGACTTAGCTGAGGAGCTGAAGGCTGTGCCTTCTCTGCAAACTTCAGCCCCAAAAAATTGGGGAGAGGGGTTTGGTAAGGCTACTATTTTGGAATGGGTAAGGTAAATTCTGTCTTGTTTTTAGGATTAAGAGCGATCCAGGGGAAACATTTGGTGTAAAATCACCTTCCCTTTGTCAATAGCTAGAGAAGGAAAGGACAGGAAAAAGGGAAGGGAAGGGAAGGGAAGGGAAGGAAGGAAGGGAAGGGAAGGGGAAGGGAAGGGAAGGAAAGGAAGGAAGGAAAGGAAAGGAAAGGAAAGGAAAGGAAAGAGGAAAGGAAAGGAAAGGAAAGGAAAGGAAAGGAAAGGAAAGGAAAGGAAATGGAAAGGAAAGGATGATGAAGAGGAGAGGAGAGGAAAGGAATAGAAGGGGTGAAAGAGGAAAAAGGGGAGAGGAGGTGAGGCGAAGGGGAAGAAGAAGGGAGGAGAGGAAAAGAAGAAGGAAAAAGAGAGGAAGGAAAGGAAAGGGACAGAAAGGCAAGGGAAGGGGAAAGGAAAGGAAAAGGAAAAGAAAGAAATGAATGGGAAAGAGGAGGAGAAGGGAGGAAAGGAAGAAGGAAAAAGAGAAGAATGGGAAAAAGAAGGAAAGGAGAGAGGGGAGGGAAAGGAAAGAAAGGAAGGAAAGGAAAGAATGGAAATGGGAAGAAGGAAAAGAGGAAGAGGAAATGAAAGAAGGGAAGAGGAGAAAAGGAAAGGATCCTTTACTGCCACGAGAAAAGATAGGCCAACCGAGTGCCAAATGCATCCCCCCCCCTCAAAAAAAAACCCCAAAAGCCAACTAGCCAATTGCTTCACTCCTTCTCCATGACAACCGGATCCCAACGCCTCACCCTCCGGTCCTTCACCTCTCGGCAATCTCTCTCTCTCTCCCCCCGAAAGAACCCTCCGGCGCCTGCAGCTACGAGGCGAGGCTACGGGCGCGATCGCGGCGTTCGCTTAGCAGCAGGACGGGCAGCGCTTGTGTGTGCGTGCGAGTGAGTGGTGTGTTTTTAACAACAAGATTGTGTATTACAGCTCTGGGAGGGAGAAGAGAAGTCCTGCGGAAGTCAGGAACGGCAAGAGACCGCATCTCTCTCCCTCTTCTCCACAACACCCCACCCCGTTTTCTTGCACTTGGGTCTTACACACACACACACACACACCACACACACACGTGTGCACGCGCGCGCGCGGGGCACAGCGCACACCAGGCACACATGTCCATCACCACACTCACACACACACATAGTCATTGATTTATTTTATTTTATTTTATTGACATTCTAGGTTCCATACGTCCTCTCAGATCCCTCTCCTCTCGCATAGATTTCGCTGATCCGAGTAACCCCGTTCGGATCCAGAAGGAGCATCGTCTCCGGTGGGAACCTCGGCTTTTCCCACGGCCAGCCCGGTCTGCCTTATGTCCCCCCACCCTCATCCCGCCCCAAACGCACCAAATCCACTTTCCTTTTTTTTTTAAGTTGCTTTTAGCCTCCCTTGCAGCCCGCCGCCCCAACAAGAATCCCCCCCACCATATTACACACACACACCCGGGACACTCAAGAGGGGCAAAAAAATACTTTTCATCCCCTGCCCCCCACCCACCCCACCCCTGAATTTGACCCCCCTCTTTTCCCCCTTCTGCTCTCCTGTCGCGCCACCCCCCTTCCCCCAAGCCCCCTCCCCAAAATCAGGGCAGGTGCATGCCGGCTACACCTGCCGGGGGGAGGGGGGGGGTGAAGGGAGGGAAAAGGCGGCGGGGCTCTCGCTTACCTGGGAGGTAAGAGATACTCCCCCTTTCCTCCCTGCCTGTCCACCCCCCTCCGCCCCCCCCCACCCACACCTTTGCTCAACCCAGGCGCCGCATTGACACTGCAGATGGTGTCTCGGGTGTGTATGTGTGTGTGCAGTCAGAGTGCACACTGCGTGGTGTGTAGCCACAGAGTGTGTATCCACACACACACACAAGCAGTTTGTGGCAAGCTCCTGCACTCCATCTCCCCCGCTCTCTGTGCACGCGTGTGTCAAACACACACACACACACACACACACACACACCACACACACAAGCCTTTTTAAATGGATTTTTCTGCCAGGCGGCCAAACCCCCCGAGATGGTGGTGTTTTTTTTTTTTTAATCATTCAGATTCTTTCTTTCTTTTTACCTTGGCTCCAGCCGGATCCGTCAAGCTCGCCTAAACCCGGTCCTCCTCTTTGCAAGGAAAAGCGCCGCTTTTTAGGATTCCTTTCGCGGAGGCTGTTCGCAACACCTTTAGCAGGAAAACCGCCAGCAGGTGACGGCAGAGCCCGGATGGCAGAAAGAGACGACCCCCGTCGCCCCCCCACCCAAAAAAATAAAGATAGCAAAAAAAAAGGGGTGTGATGTGTGTGTGCGTGTGGAGGAAAAGAGGTAGAGCCAGGAATCCTCGCCCGATCCGATCCTTCCTTCTTTCCTTCCTTCCTTCTTTCCTTCCTTCCTTCCTTCTTTCCCGATTGCTCGCTCAGCCGGCCAGCCGGACGCTGGGGCTCGATCCGGCGGCGGCGGCGCTGCCCCCGCGGCCACACTCTCTCTCTCTCCTCTCTCTCTCTCTCTCTTACTTGGCCATCTCCGCAGCGCCCCCGCCGGCTTGCTGCTTTTGCTGCTTCTCCTCCTTCTCTTGCTTGCTTGCTTGCTTCGCCCGGGAAGGGAGCCTCACTGCAGCGGTCCACGGCTTTCAAGCGGCCGGTCTCTCGGCCCGGCTTAGCCATGCATGGGGGGGGGACGGACCCCCACCCCGGCCGGGGTAGGGCAAGTCTGGAAATCGGGGGTGGGGTGGGGGGTTGCAACCGCTGCAAACCCCGCTGCAATTTAAAAATAATAATAATAATAATGCAAGCAGCAAAGCAGCACGCAAACCGCGGTGGAGTTTTTCTCTCTCTCCTCTCTCTTTTTTTTTTCCTTCTCTCTCTCTCTCTCTCTCTCTCTCTCTTTTGCGCTTATGGGGAAGCAGGAAATATCCTTGGCAACCGGGGCGGGAAAGAGCGGGGGGAGAGAGAGAGAGAGAGAGCCGGGCTGCTGGATTTCTTGCTGGCGACCCGGAGCTCAAGGGGAGGCGGGCTGGGGTCGCTGCGGCTGATGCTGAAGCTTTGGCCGCCGGGGCATGGGGGGCGCCTGGGCGATGCATGCCTTCCTCCTCCTCCTCCTCCTCCTCTTCTTCTTCTTCTTCCTCGCGCTTGGACCTCCCTTAAGTCATGGGGCTCCCTTGCGTGGAAATGTCAAGAAGGTCCTTAGGATCGGATGAGGCTGGTCGGGGCGCCTCCCGTCTTGCGCGGCATCCTAACTGGGCTCCTAAGTCTTGGCTTAGTAGCCGACCGGCACACGCTCTCTTCCTCAACCCACTGAGCCTGCCTGGGAAAGTTTGCCGGCATCCGACTAGCGGCGGGGGGGAAAAGCGCCCTTGCCCGGCCGCCGCTTCTGCTCCTGCTGCTGCCCGCCGACTTTTTCAGCGAGTCTTTCAACCCCGCCCGCTGCTGCCTGCCTGGCTCCGACTGACAGCCGGCTTGCTCCAAGCTGATTAGGGCTAATTGCGAAATCGCCGCGCCGCCGAACGTGGGGGGGGAGGAGGGACGTCAGAGGGGGTGTGGGGAGGGAGGTGGGAGAGAGAGAGGGAGGGGGCTGGAGGGAGAGGCAGCTGCTGTCACACACACACACACACACACACACACACACACACACCACACCCTCTCTCTCGCTCTCGCGCTCTCTCTCTCTCTCTCTCTCTCTCTCTCTCCTCTGCTCCTGGGAATCTCTTGCGTTGGGAGACTTCTATGGGGCAGGCGAGACGGGCAAAGCTGGAGTTGATAAATTATTGATATTAATATGGATTACTGATATTAATAAAAGAGGGCCGGGGTGGCTCAGGGGCTTGTCGACCGAAAGGTCAGCAATTCCGAGGTTCGGATCCCTAGCGCTGCGCTGCGTACAGGAGTGAGCTCCCGTGACTTGTCCCAGCTTCTGCCAACCTAGCAGTTCGAAAGCACGTAAAAAAAAATGCAAGTAGAAAAAACAGGGACCCCCTTTGGTGGAGAGGGAAAGGCGTTCGTTCCGTGCGCCTTTGGCGTTGAGTCATGCTGGATACATGACCACGGAGATGTCTTTCGGACAGCGCTGGCTCTTCGGCTTTGAAACGGAGATGAGCACCGGGGCCTAGAGTCGGGAACGTCTAGTACAGTGATGGCTAACTTTTTTGCCATCGCGTGCCAAAAGTGGGGGAGAGTGGGGGTCATGTGCGTGCGTGACCCACACCCATAATTCTGTGTGCCTCGCCCTCCGCACATGTGTGCGTAACCCCCCCCACTCCCCCTTGCTTTTGGCACATGATGGCCCGGTAGGCCCTTTTTTCAATCTCCCCCGGGCTCCAGAGCCTTTCTAGGAGCCTGGGGAGGGCAAAAACGGCCTTCCCCACACCCCGGAAGCCCTCCCAACCTCCAGTCCCACCAGAAGTTGGAAAATGGGCTGTTTCCGGCCTCCGGGGGTGGGGGGAGGCTGTTTTCGCCCTCCCCAAGCTCCTAGAAAGGCTCTGGAGCCTGGGAGAGCAAAAAATGGGTCTCCTCCCCAAGGCCATCTGGAGGCAGAAACAGTGTGTTTCCTGACTTCCAGTGGGCCCAGAAGGCCCGAAAATCAGCTGGCTGGTGCCCGCACGCTGCAGCTCAGCTCACGTGCCCACAAATATGGCTCTGCGTGCCACCTGTGGCACGCATGCCATAGGTTCGCCATCACGGGTCTAGTACATATGTGCAAGGAGCACATTTACCTTTACTGATATTAATATGGATCAATAATATTATTTATTAGATTTATATCTTGCCTTTCTTGCTTTGTAAGTAACTCCAAAGGGATGAACCATAGCTAATACTCCTTCCTTCCTCCTCACAACAATTCCGGGCGGTGTGGTTAGGGGTGAGAGAAAGGGACAGGCTCGAAATCACTCAGCTGGCTTTCATGCCTAAAGTGAGACTAGAACTCACCACCTCCTGGTGATTGACCCAAAATCTCCCAGTTGGTTCCCATGCCTAAACTGGAACTAGAACTCGCCGTCTCCTGGTATCTAGGCCAGCACCTTAACCACTAGGCAAAACTGCTTCTCATTTCATCTTATCTCAGGTTAAACCAGTGGTGAAATCTGAACCAGTTTGCTACCATTTCGCTGGCCATGCATGCATGCTACGCACTAAGTGCGCTCTATGTGTACACATGCACAGTTTTGCACAAATGTGCCACTGCGCATGCATGAACGGTACGCCCCAAAAGGAGGCTTGGGAAGGTAAGTAGAACAGCAGTGGGGGAATCAGCTGTGGCGCATGTCTTGGGAACCTTTTTTAAAATCTTTTTAAAGCATTTTTTAATTACCGGATCGGGCGAATAGGTAGTAAAAAAATGCTTTAAAAAGTAAAAAAAAGAAAAAAAGGCTCGGACAATCACAGCTGTGCTGCTCGATCGTCCAAGCCTTTTTTTTTTTTTACTTGTTTAAAGCATTTTTTACTACCTATTCGCCCGAACCGGTAGTAGAAAAATGCTTAAAAGTAAAAAAAAAGTA
This sequence comes from Coluber constrictor foxii, assembly GCA_038048745.1. Classification (NCBI taxonomy): domain Eukaryota; kingdom Metazoa; phylum Chordata; class Lepidosauria; order Squamata; family Colubridae; genus Coluber; species Coluber constrictor. The sequence goes on from JAWJVD010000213.1 coordinate 6,457, forward strand.
CTGAAAATCGTGCGTCACTCAGTTGATCATCGGAACTGTTTTACATTTTTTTACTACCGGTTCGGCGAACCAATAGCATTTCGCCCCTGGTTAAACCCCATGCAAGTGAATCTATTTGGGGTGACTTGGGATAGCTTCACGCCCACCATGCTGACATTGGCCCAGGAGCTGGCGCCCTATTCTTGGGCCAATATGGAGTCACAATAGCTTTCTGGTCACTTCCTGCGAGGTTGATCTGCCTTCTTGGAAATCCTTAAGCCCCAGGATCTCCTGGTGGCCTCCTTACCTCCCTTTTTAAAATCATGAGAACTTAATTTTGACTGAGCTGGCTAGTCCACCGGGCTGATTCATTCAATAAATTGAGATGGTGCGGGGGGGGGGGGTTGACGTTATTTTGGAAACCAGCCAGGGGGTTAATGTCATAAGTAGCAGAAGAGGAATATGTGGATGCACTTTTCACGCAAAACACTGCATCCAAAACTGAGGTGAAGAAAGCAACAAGCTTTGCAATTACAGATAGTCTTCCACTTACAACCATTCGCTTAGTGACCGTTTGGAGTTACGACAGCACTGGAAAAAGTGACTTATGACACTTTCTCACATGTACGTTCGTCGCCGCATCCTCCATGGTCAAAATTCGGATTCTTGGCAACTGATTCGCATTTATAATGGTTGCGACTTTCTGACCAACAAAGTCCATGGGGGAATCCAGATTCACTTAACAATGGAGCCACTAACAATGGCAATGGTTCACTTAACAACCGTGGCCCCAAAAAGGGGGGTGAAATTCACTTAACAACTGTCTCACTGTGCAACATAAATTCAGGGCTCAGTCATGGTCATAAGTTGAGGACTACCTGCAGTTTGGATGCCTGAGAAGTTCCTTAAAATAAAATTCTGAGATTTGTCATTTGGGGCATTGGCGTGGAGCCTGGTGGAGCAGTGGACTAAAGTGCTGTTAAATAGCACTTAGCTGCCAGCTGCCTGCAATTACAGCAAGTTCGAATCTCACCAGGCTCAAGGTTGACTCAGCCTTCCATCCTTTCGAGGTAGGTAAAATGAGGACCCAGATTGTGGGGACAATAAGCTGACTTTGTATAAAAAAGAACACCACTTTGGGGGGGGGAGGGGCGAAAGCCCTACTAAGCAGGTATATACAAAAGTATGAAGGCTATTGCTTAACACATTGTAAGCTGCCCTGAGTCTCCGGAGAAGGGCGGCATATAAATCGAACCAATAAATAAATAAATAAATACTGGATAAATAGCAACAAAGGAGGAGAAAATGACATGGGTGTCAAACCAAGCTAAGATGAAGATTTTGAAGGAATATCTTTGCCCTTTCAAATCCTGGCCTCTCCAGACGCTTAATTTCAGGACAAAATTCATTCTTATTTTTAAATTTGATTTGTTTAAAGCAATATTTTTCACTCTTGGCAACTTGAAGATGCGTGGACTTCAACTCCCAGAATTCCCCAGCCAGCATGTGCAAGTGGCAAGAAAGGCGGTAAAATGGGGCAGAACTCACTGAACAAATGTTTCATTTAACAACATCAGTTTTGGGCTCCATTGTGGTCGTAACGCAAGGACTGCCTGTATTTTGTCTTAAAAAAAAAATTGCTATTCAGCTTTACCTTCTGGGGAAGGAGAACTCAAAAAATAATTTGAATAATTTGGATCTCCTGGCCTTTTCAATGCCAAATGCTAGCTGGCAGTGGAGTCGGACAGCGATGAGGCTGAGGAAGAACAGGGGCCAGTCCTGGAGGCTGGGGAAGGCCCGGATGAGGGGTCTGCGTCAGAGGCAGAGATGGGGCCAGGGCCATCGGGGAGTGATGTGCGGACTCCGGAGCCTCCAGAGGTTGACAGCAGAGAGGCAGAGGAATAGGAGAAGCCTGTTCCTAATGCACACATGAGAAGAGCTGCCAGAAGGCAAGAGCAACTACAGCAAAGAGGACGACTCGGGAGTAAGGCCAAGAGATGATTTCCCCCCCCCCCCCATAAGGTTTAAAAGACCAGCAATGGTTCTTGGCCACTTTGCCGGAAAACAACCGTTGAGAGATTTGCTTTACGTTTGGCTGTATTTCTTACTTGTCGGCGTCTTCTGCTTCTGAACGTTTGCCAAGCAAAGCCTTTGGCAGTTTGCCTAATTATTCCAAGGTCGGTGATAAACTGAGGAGTGGTGTTCTGAAGAATTTGCTTTAATTTCGTTTGGACTACTCTGAGAATGAGTTAATTCTCAGCTGTTCTAATAAAGTCTGTTTGTTTTCCAACTGTTTGAATTTAATATTAAGTACTTGGGCCTGTGTCACAACAATGGCAGGGACCGGCTGTGCATGCATTTAAATATTTTTGGAGAGGGCTTATTATTGGGGGGAGGGTCTTATTTTTGGGGAAACAGAGTGGCATTATGTCCCTTTTTTTAAAAAAAAGCTAATACCTGCAATACACAGAGCATCTTGGACATAAAGGCTGGTTCTGAAAATGGCTTGTTCTTATGTGGGAGCAGGATTATCATAGCTACAACACCACAGATTACGTTGCCAATTCACTTCCTACACAATGTTTGCCAAGGCAGCCCTGTGAAACGATAGCACGAGGGAGAGAGAGAAAGAGAGAGGGAGGGAGGGAGGGAGGGAGGGAGGGAGGGAGGGAGGAAGAGAGAGTTTTTCATATTTTTTTCAACTTTCCACTCTAGTGGGACGTCAGAATGCAAGGGGATACAAAAGGCCTCAGGACTCCAGAGTCCATCTGCCTGTCCATCTGTCCATCAGCAGGAGAGTTACACATTTGTGAGAAGGGCAGCTGTACAAATTCGAAACCTTAACTAACTAAATAAAATTAAAGTCCCAACAAATCGGTTTTCTCAACCTGAACATGCATGACTTCAACTCCCAGAATTCCTGGAATGACGGCTGGGGAATTCTGGGAGTTGAAGTCTCTCCATCTTAAAGCATTAACGACTGGGGAATTGATTCCAAAATCATTTCCAGGTAGAATCTACAGCAATTCCCAACTCAGTTTATACGTGCTATTCTATATTTTCTGTGTCCAGCCACCCAAAGGAACTGGGGTGTTCTCAACTTACGACCGTTCTTTTAATGACGGAAGTTTACAAATTGAAACTGGAAAAAAAGTCACTTGTGACCGTTTTTCAGACTTATGACCATTGCGGCGCACCACAAAGTCACGTGTTCAAAATTCGGATGCTTGTCAACTGGCTCGTATTGAGGACGGTTGCAATGCGATGTCACCTGATCCCCTATTATTGCAATTTTCTGACAAGCCAGATCCACTTAGCAAACGTGTTACTAACTGAACACCTGCAATGATTTGGTTAACAAGTAACGGTGGAAAGCAAAGTTGCAAAACGGGGCACAACTCAGTTCTGTCTCACTTAGCAACGGGAATTTGGGGCTCCGTGGTGGTCGTAAGCCGAGGACTGCCAGCATAGAAGGAAAATATATATGTATACCCACTGTTAATTTATCGCTCTGCATCCGAGCCCATTGGCTCTGAAGCCCCACCAATTATGCTTTCTAAGAAGGACATTTACCCTTTAACTGTTATAGTCAATTTAAATTACAGTTGACCTTTTGAAGTATTCTCCTTGTTTCTTCCTAGAACAATAATATTTGGTCCCTTTAGGTTGTGGAAAATGATCACATTCATAGGTCACCGTTACAAGACGGGAGCAATAAGCGCTACGCAGCTGTGTTTCCCAACCTGGGCCGCTTGAAGAGGTGTGGACTACGACTCCCAGAATGCTCCAGCTGGCTGGGGCATTCTGGGAGTGGAAGCCCACACCTCTTCAAGCGGCCAAGGTCGAAAAAACCTGCTATACACTATTTCAAACAGGGTTGAAACACAGTTATGCAGGGATGGGCTTCAAAATTTTTAGCAAGGGGTTCTGTGGCTGGTTGCTGGGTGGGCGTGGCCATGGTGGGCGTGGCCTAGTCGGCCTCCTGCACCATGGCGGGTGGGGCGGGGCGTGTTTGGCCTCCCCAGGCTCCGGAGGCTTTCCTCCAGCCTCCAGGAAGGCAAAAATAGACCTCCCCAGGCACCGGAGGCCCTCTAGGGGCCGGAAACGGGCCTGTTTCTGGCCTTCCTGAACTTCCTATAGGGTCATTTTTCACCTTCCCTGAGCCTCCACACCAATGGTGGGTTGCCCCTGGTTCGGAGTAGTAAAACCGGCAGGAGGCTCCGCCCACTGACCCGGATGTCATCATAGATAATCTGCGCATGTGCAGAAGAGTGCGCACAGCCACGAGCAAAGCGAGCACGAAGGGGTGCGTGTGATGCGAACCAGTAATAAAGATAAGTAGAACTGATCCCTGCTCCATGCATGCCTTGCACTTCCAAAATGGGTCGCGTGGGGACTCCTGGGAAGGGCGGGGCGGGGTGGGAGGGGCCAGACAGGAGTGGGATTTGGGGTTCTCTGAACTGCACAGTTCAGAGAACTCTGAACTCCTGAACGCCCAGTAGCCCACCCCTGCGATTATGGATGGATAATATCCGTTATATTAATCATTAATAAACATGGCAGCTCTACAGAAACTCCAGATATAGAGGCAGTCTACCTTAGAATCCCACTTCCTGGCTGGTAAGAAATGAAAAAATGTGTTTCCCCTTCCTACCCGGCTAGGTGGCACTAGAGAGCCAACCGTGGCTACTTTTCAAAAACTAAACAAAGTGGGACCTGATTCATAGCCAGCTGTCAGATATGACAGGAATGTGGATGGGAGACCACAAAGAAATCCTAACTGTTGTTTGGAAAGTGGGGAAAAAAATCATCCTGGAAAAAAATTATTGCCAGGCGATAGGGAATTGAACAATGATTGGGGCCCTTTGACCATGATTGAAATCAAGATCGGCGGGAGCTGAAACTAAGGTAGGGAAAAATAACAGAATAACAGAGTTGGGAGGGACCTTGGAGGTCTTCTAGTCCAACCCCCTATTCAAACAGAAGAGATTACATCATTTCAGACCAATGACTCTCCAGTCTCTTCTGGAAAACCTCCAGTGGTGGAGCATTCACAGCTTCTGGAGGCAAGTAGTTCCACGGGTTAATTGTTCCTTAGTTCTAAGTTGCTTCTCTCCTTGATGAGTTTCCACCCATTGCTTCTTGTCCTGCCCTCAGGTGCTTTGGAGAATAGCTTGACTGCCTCTTCTTTGGGGCAGCCCCTGAGATATTGGAAGACTGCTATCATGTCTCCCCTGGTCCTTCTCTTCCTTAGACTAGACACACCCAGTTCCTGCAACTGTTCTTCATATGTTTTGTCCTCCGGTCCCTTAAAATCCTCTCTGTTGCTCTTCTCTGCACTCTTTCCAGAGTCTCAACATCTATTTTATATCATGGCAACCCAAACTGGATGCAATATTCCAAATGTGGCCTTACCAAGGCATGATACAATGAAAAGAAAGAGAAAAGAAAAAGAGGGATGACTACCAATAAAGTAGACACTATTGCACAAAGGTGGGGAACAATGGCCCCGTTATGACTTGTGGACTTCAACTCCCAGAATTCCTGAGCCAACCTTTTGTGACCTTTTGACATGCTGGCTCAGGAATTCTGGGAGTTGAAGTCCACTTCACAGTGCTTTTACAGCCCTCTCTAAGCTGTTTACAGAGTCAGCCAATTGCCCCCAACAATTTGGCTCCTCATTTGACCCACCTCGGAAGGATGGAAGGCTGAGTCAACCTTGAGCCGGGGGAGATATGAACTGCCAAATTGCAGGCGGCCGGCAGTCAGCAGAAGCAGCCTGCAGTACTGCATTCTAACCACTGCGCCACCGTGGCGCTAAAGGTTGACACCAACTTGATGGCACAAAGTCCATCAGCATGAAGATAAAGTAAATCAGAACAGAGCTGGAAGGGAGCTTGGCCTATAACATTTCAGACAGGTGACTGTCCAGAATCTTCTTTAAAACTTCCAGCAAACTTCTGAAGGCAAGCAATTCCATTGGTCGATGGTTCTCACCGTCAGGAAATTCCTTCCTTAGTTCCAGGTTGCTTCTCTCCTTGATCAGTTTCCATCTGTTGTTTCTTGTCCTGCCCTCCGGCGCTTTTGACAAATACGTTGACCAAGGAGAAGAAGATGGACAGCAGCTAAGCGGATGGACTTCATTAAAGCAGTTCTAGGTTCACCATTGCAAAGATTCTGGATGAAATCTACGACGGCCCCTAATCAAGTCATCAATCCATCCGTCAAATAATAACGATTAATTCTGCCATGCCGGAACTGTAGAGAGGGGTTAGTTTTTAATTATTTGGAAATAAACTCTTAGGCAGGCCGTGGTTTTTAGTTTGGTTTTATTTTTGACATGACTGCTTTCTGCCAATCATACACTGCTTTTACTGCTTTCTCGAAAAACCGCTCCGGCCTACGCATGTCATTATTATTCCATTACTGTTTCTATGCCCAGCGAGAAAAAAATATCACAGCTCGTATTTTGCAAGAGTTTTTATACATGCAGAACGCAGCCTGAGGTGCAAAGTCGCTCCATAAAAGAGGCAATCCTTGTCGCCGGAGTAGTTACGTGGGGACAGTGGTCTTAGAAAACATAAATAAATAAAAGCGTTGGCTTGTGCAAATGAGGGTGGGTGACCCAGGAGAGTGCAGAAGGGAGTAGCCTAGCCTGGTTGTTATAAAACCAGACCGGTGAAAGCATTTTTAAGCTGATATCTTCCAGATCGGTTGGGCTGTCCAAATGGAAAAGAGAGAGGCTGACTTTGAGAAAGAATGCAGTGTAGCTATGCATCTGTGTGTGTGTGTGTGTGTGCACGCACACACATTTCGTTGTCATTAGTAGAATGCTGAGCCAAAATTTGTCTTGTGACTTCACAAACCTTTTCTTCCTTTTCCAAAAAAAAAGACTTCTGTTTATTTTCAGGGGAATTGAGAACAAGTTTTGAACCTTTCTTGTCTTCCTTGCTTCCTCCCTCCCTCTTGCCCTCCCTCTCGCTCTTCCTTGCTTCCTTCCTTCCTTCCTTCCTTCCTTCCTTCCTTCCTTCCTTCCTTCCTTCCTTCCTTCCCTCCCTCCCTCCTTCCTTCCTTCCTTCCTTCTTCCCTTCCCTATTTCCTTCCTTTTCCTTCCTTCCTTCTTCCCTCCCTCTCGCCCTTCCTTTCTTCTTCTCACCCTTCCTTCCTTCCTTCTTCCCTATTTCCTTCCTTCCTTCTTTTTCCTTCCTTCCTTTTTCCCTCCCTCTTGCCCTTCCTTCCTTCTTCCTTTCTTTCCTCCCTCCCTCCCTTCCCTGTTTCCTTCCTTCCTTCTTTTTCCTTCCTTCCTTCTTCCCTCCCTCCCTCCTTCTTTCCTTCCTTTCTTCCTCCTTCCCTCCCATTTCTTTTCTTCCTTCTTTTTTTTCCTTCTTTCTTCCCTCCCTCCTTCTTCCTTTCCTTTCTTCCCTTTTTCTTCCCTTCCCCTTTTCCTTTTCCCCTCCCTCCTTCCTTCCCTCCCTTGTTTTTTCCTTCCTTCCTCCCTCCCTCCCTCCATTCGTCAACTGCAAAACCCATCTAGAGATTCTCATTCTTCTCAGGACGTTTGGGGGAAGGAAACTCCATGTTCCCTCTTTTCCAAAGTCCTATTTCCGAGGCTGCTTCTCAGCATCATTCGTGATCCAAAACACCCACCATTCTGTCCCAAGCAGGCCAAGTATCTCCCCTTGGCCTCTTATTCTTGAACAAACCAAGAGAAGGACCAGGTCCATGTTAGTGGGGGCAGAAGGTGGTGGATGGAGGACTCAGGCCCTGTTGTGTTTGCAACCGAGCATTTATGCCCGTGTATTTCTTTTGTCGCAAACAAAACAAAAATTATATTTTCCTGGAAGCAAGTATTATCTCTCCCCTTGGACGAGGGTCCTTGTCCTCTAATGCCTGAGAGAGCTGGGAGATGGATGGCAGCTTCAAAGCTCCTTCTTTCTTTTTTTTTTAATATTGTGATTTGATTTTCAAAGGTGGCGTATAAAACGCGCTGATTATTCTTTTATCTCCTGCCTCTTGCACGCGGCCATTTGTTTTCATTCACAGAAATGAATGCCAGGTGGGGAAAAAAAGCAGAGCAGTAATAAACACTCAGCAGACTGACAAGGCAAAAAAAAAAAAAAGGCAGGCGAAACTCAGGAATACAATGAATGGAGTGATTCACCTTCCCAGGCAGCTGTTGTGCAGAAAAAGCCAAGTTACTCAATGCCTTGCAGAAGGGAGCTCGGCCGGTTGATAGCTGCCACCCACCCGGTCCAGCCTGGCAAACATTCAGTGAGAAAAGGCAATCTGGGTCCAATGTGGGTGGGTCTATGACATTTTGTCGTGGCCAACTCACCACAGCCAACTTTCCATGGCCAACTCAACATGGCTAACTCACCATGGCCAACTCACATGGCCAACTCACCATGGCCAACTCACCACAGCCAACTCTCCATGGCCAACTCAACATGGCTAACTCACCATGGCCAACTCAACATGGCTAACTCAGCACCAACTCACCAAGGCCAACTCTCCAAAACCATCTCACTATGGCCAACTCATCACGGCCAACTCACCACAACCAACTCACCACAGCCAACTCATAATGGCCAACTCACCACTGCCATCTCATCATGGCCAACTCATCAAGGCCAACTCTCCAAAACCATCTCACCACGGCCAACTCATCATGGCCAACTCACCATGACCAATTTACCAAGGCCAACTCACCACAGCCAACTCATCATGGCCAACTCACCATGACCAACTCACCACAGCCAACTCATCATGGCCAACTCACCATGACCAATTTACCAAGGCCAACTCACCACAGCCAACTCATCATGGCCAACTCACCATGACCAACTCACCATAGCCAACTCATCATGGCCAACTCACCATGACCAATTTACCAAGGCCAACTCACCACAGCCAACTCATCATGGCCAACTCACCATGACCAACTCACCACAGCCAACTCATCATGGCCAACTCACCATGACCAATTTACCAAGGCCAACTCACCACAGCCAACTCATCATGGCCAACTCACCAAGGCCATCTCATAACGGCCAACACATCATAGCCAAATATCCATAGCAAAATTGCCATGGCCAACTCACTGCAGCCAACTCACAATGGCCAAATTGCTGCCGGCCAATTCACAGTGGTACAATTACAATCACAAATAAATTGTATTTATTTACTACTATATTTATAACATACTGATCTGGGACAGTTTTCCCACACCAAAAGTGGCTTGCCATTGTTTGTTTTTTTCTGGAAGTTTTTTTGAACTTCCCAATTTAATCTTTCTCTCTGGGATTTCTTGGTGGCCTCCCATCCGCATGTTAACCAGATAAGTAGTCCTAAAAAGGTTAGCCAGGGACTACAACCTAGATAGGACCGGTGCATATAGTTGATGAAACATGCCAGTTTCTCAGAAGCCAAGCTGGGAAGTGAAAAGATATTTCTTCCCACACTATCTTATCTTTGCCTTTTCTTGCCAAGAAAATCATAAGCTGCAATCCTACGCTACTTGTATTTTATAAGACTCCTGCTGAGATTTCATGAAGCATTCCTGGAATTGAAATTATGGTGTTTCATATATATAGAGGGGGGCGGGAGGGAGGGAAGAAGATGAGAGAAAGAGAGAGAGAGAGAGAGAGAGAGAGAGAGAGAGAGAGAGAGAGAGGGGGGGGGGGGGCAGGCAGGCCTGAGTGACGCATTCAGACTAGGTCTTTTCAATCTAATTGTGACACAGGTTCTGTTTATTTTGATTTCATTTACTATATGTCATTATTTAATTATACACCAACCATAAGCCAGTTTGATCTAGTGGTTAAGAAGTGGGTTTAGAAACCAGGAGACAGTGAGTTCTAGTCCCACCTTCAGCATAAAGTAGGTTTGTGACGGTGATGAAATCTGAACCGTTTTATTACCGGTTCGCTAATTGTATATGCGCACTGTGCTCACGCATGCGCGGTATGCACTACGCATGCCATAAAGAGGCATGGCTGAAGTAGAACAGCGCACAGGGAGGTGATCAGCTGTGGCACGATCGCGCGGCTCAGCTGCGATCGTCAGAGCCTTTTTTAAAAAAACCTTTTAAAAGCATTTCTTTTACAACCTCTTCGGGCCGAATAGGTTGTAAAAAAAATGCTTTTAAAAGTTTTTTAAAAAGGCTCTGATGATCAGGCAGCTCAGACTTTTTTTTAACCTTTTAAAAGCATTTTTTTTTAAAAAAAGAAGCGGCAAGCAGGCGACCGGGCGATTGGGTGGGCATAGGGATTTTTACTACCGGTTCTCCGAACCACGCACCACCATCGCTACCGGATTGGGCGATCCGGTCTGAACCGGGAGCTTTTCACCGCTGGTTTGTGAGTTTGGGGCTGTCCCTCTCTCTCTCAGCCCAACCCACCTCACAGAAAGGGGAAGAGGAAGGAGGATTAGATATGTTCACTGCCTTAAATTTCTTATAAAGTAATAATGGCAGGATAACAATCCTATTAGATTTTGATCCTGGCTTTATTACTCTCTACGTAATGGATTCATTAGATAGCTCAGATAGCTCGATGGGCTAGATAGCCTGTTATTAACACCCAGCTGTCTGCAATTATGCGAGTTCGAGGCTCAAGGTAGACTCAGCCTTCCATCCTTTCTAAGGTAGGTAAATTGAGGACCCAGTTTGTGGGGGCAATAAGCTGACTTTGTATAAATATACAAAAGTATGAAGGCTATTGCTTAATGCATTGTAAGCCGCCCTGAGTCTCCGGAGAAGGGTGGCATATAAATCTAATTTTAAAAAAAAATTGGGGGGTAGACTCGAAGACCTTCAGAGTCCCTTCCACAGTGGTGGGATTCAATTAATTTAACAACCGGTTCTCTGCCCTCATGATTTCTTCCAACAACCAGTTTGCCAAACTGCTCAGAAAGTTAACAACCGGTTCGCCCGAAGTGCTGCGAACCGGCTGAATCCCATCACTGCCCTTCCGACACCATTAATCTATGATTCTAAGTGGCTTTTGGGGATACGGAAGTGAGAAGTGGGTTGAGGGGAAATGCTTGGAAGTCAATTCTAACGTTCATTCAGATGCCGCTGTTTGCTTGAGACTTCTCCTCCGATGAAGCGCATGACAGATGGACCCACCTGGTGTATATGTTTTACTGTCAATGTGTGAAATTAGGCACTTTGTAGAGAATGCCTGGGAAATTTATCGAATGCCAAAAATTGGGTGACAATGTATGAAATGCTTAATATTTCATACATTTCCTAGGCATTCCTCTGTGCAATGTGAAAAGACAAGCCAGCAAAGAATTTCCATGGAATGGAATGGAATGGAATGGAATGGAATGGAATAGAATAGAATAGAATAGAATAGAATAGAATAGAATAGAATAGAATAGAATAGAATAGAATAGAATAGAATAGAATAGAATAGAATAGAATAGAGGAGTGGAGTGGAGTGGAGTGGAGTGGAGTGGAGTGGAGTGGAGTGGAGGAGAAGAGAAGAGAAGAGAAGAGAAGAGAAGAGAAGAGAAGAGAAGAGAAGAGAAGAGAAGAGAAGAGAAGAGAAGGTGGGGTGGGGTGGGGTGGGGTGGGGTGGGGTGGGGTGGGGTGGGGTAGAATAGAATAGAATAGAATAGAATAGAATAGAATAGAATAGAATAGAATAGAATAGAATAGAATAGAATAGAATAGAGGAGTGGAGTGGAGTGGAGTGGAGTGGAGTGGAGTGGAGTGGAGTGGAGTTGGAGTGGAGTGGAAGAGAAGAGAAGAGAAGAGAAGAGAAGAGAAGAGAAGAGAAGAGAAGAGAAGAGAAGAGAAGAGAAGAGAAGAGAAGAGAAGAGAAGAGAAGAGAAGAGAAGGTGGGGTGGGTTGGGGTAGAATAGAATAGAATAGAATAGAATAGAATAGAATAGAATAGAATAGAATAGAATAGAATAGAATAGAATAGAATAGAATAGAATAGAATAGAGGAGTGGAGTGGAGTGGAGTGGAGTGGAGTGGAGTGGAGTGGAGTGGAGTGGAGTGGAAGAGAAGAGAAGAGAAGAGAAGAGAAGAGAAGAGAAGAGAAGAGAAGAGAAGGTGGGGTGGGTTGGGGTAGAATAGAATAGAATAGAATAGAATAGAATAGAATAGAATAGAATAGAATAGAATAGAATAGAATAGAATAGAATAGAATAGAGGAGTGGAGTGGAGTGGAGTGGAGTGGAGTGGAAGAGAAGAGAAGAGAAGAGAAGAGAAGAGAAGAGAAGAGAAGAGAAGAGAAGAGAAGAGAAGAGAAGAGAAGGTGGGTTGGGTTGGGGTAGAATAGAATAGAATAGAATAGAATAGAATAGAATAGAATAGAATAGAATAGAATAGAATAGAATAGAATAGAATAGAATAGAATAGAATAGAAGGTGGGGTGAGGTGGGGTGATTTTGCAGTATCCTTCCCTCAGGAGTGGGGTGGGAATTTGGATTTTGCAGTATCCTTCCCCCAGGAGTGGGGTGGGAATGGGGATTTTGCTATATCCTTCCCCTGGTGTGGGGTGGGAATGGGGATTTTGCTATAACCTTCCCCTGGTGTGGGGTGGGAATGGGGATTTTGCAGTATCCTTCCCCTGGAGTGAGGTGGGAATGGGGATTTTGCCGTATCCTTCCCCTGCCATGCCCAAGCCACGCCCATAGAACCAGTAGTAAAAAAATACAAACTTGAATTCTACTGCTGCTTTGAATGGCCACTGTGAATTGTTGTAAGTCCAGGACTCTTTGTGTAGAATGATTCTTGCAAAACTGCTCCTTCTCTTTTTCTCTGTCTCTTTTAAGATCCCCCTTTTTTGATTTTTTGATTTTTATTCCAAGCTTCCGAGACCCTTAAACATGATCCCTCAAAGTCGTCTTGCAAAACACATTTCTAACAAAAGAGAGACTAGCAGCTTAATTATTTCCAGCTTTCTTCTCCTTCTTCTTCTTTTACTTCAGTGGGCAACGTTGCCCAGGTCTCTCCTGGCATGGGATGTTGATAAAAACCAGATTTTCTTGCTAAATAAATAAATCAGGCACGGCTGGAGAATAAATAATATACAATTGCAGAGTGAGCTTTCCTGCCAAGGGCTTCAAAACCAACACTGGGGCGCCACCTGGAGGTGACCAAAAATTCCGCATTCCCAAAAATGGGAAGGGGAATAGGAAGAGAGAAGGTGTTTCCTTCCCGGCCAAAAATTTGGACTGGGAAAAACGTTTGAAAGGGATCTTCTTGGAGCTGGGAAGATGCTGGGGGCCGAAAAAGGAGAGGAATCTTCTGCTGAAGGACCAACATTGACAGAAGATTCAATGAGCTAACCGGGAGTCTGGTGACTGGTCTGATGGCATCTTGAGGGCTTCTGTATTAAATAACAGAATAATAATAACAGAATGATAATTGAATAACACAGTTGGAAGAGACTTTGGAAGTCTTTTAGTCCAGGGGTCTCCAACCCTGGCAACTTTAAGACTTGTGGAGGTCAACTCTAAGAGTTCCTCAGCCTGAGGAACTCTTGGAGTTGACCTCCACAAGTCTTAAAGTTGCCAAGGTTGGAGACCCCTGTTCTAGTCCAACCTATGGTCAAACGGGAGACTCTATACCATTCCAGACAAACAATTGTCCAATCTCTTCTAGCATTGGAGCGTTCACAATTTCTGGAAGGCAAGTTGTCCCACTGATTCATGGTTTCTACTGTCAGGAAATTTCTCCTTAGTTCTAGGTTTATGTCTATGGAATTCTAGGTTCGTTTAGTTCTAGGCTGATTCGCTCCTTGATTAGTTTCCATCCATTGCTTCTTCTCAAGCCTTCTGTGCTTTGGAAATCACCTTTCATGGATAGCTGGACATCTTTCAGAAGATGGAATAGACTTTGTTGTCAAAAGAGCCTGGTAGCTCAGCAGATTAAAAGCATTGTGATTAACACCAGCTGTCTGCAATTACTGTAAGTTCGAATCTCCCCAGGCTCAAGGTTGACTCAGCCTTCCTTCCTTTCTAAGGTAGGTCAATGGAGGACCCAGTTTGTGGGGGCAATAAGCTGACTTTGTATAAATATACAAAAGGATGAAGGCTATTGCTTAATGCGTTGTAAGCCGCCCTGAGTCTCCGGAGAAGGGCGGCATATAAATCAAATTAAAAATAAATAAATTCCCAAGTCACTGGAAGTACTGCTGAGAATTCTGGAAGGAAGTCCTTGTTTTCTCCTGAAAGGAGGAAATTTATCTTGAGGGTAGATGTTCATCTTTTTTAAAAAAATATTACCGGTAAGTTCTGGGTTACTAAGAGATCTTGTGAGAATACCCTCCTCAATTGTCCAGGTGGAACATCTCCAGATGTTTCTCAACTTTAGCAACTTGAAGACGTGTGTCAAGTTTAATTCCAAGAACTGAGTCCCTTCGGGGAGAAGGGCAGTATATAAATTCAATAAAAAAATAAAATAAAATAAAATAAAATAAAATAAAATAAAATAAAATAAAATAAAATAAAATAAAATAAAATAAAATAAAATAAAATAAAATAAAATAAAATAAAATAAAATAAAATAAAATAAAATAAAATAAAATAAAATAAAATAAAAAACACTGGGTGGGGAATTCTGGGAGTTGAAGTTCACAAGTCTTCAAGTTGACAGACGCTGGATATACATCTCCTGTTGTTGTTAGTTGCAAAGTCGTGTCCGACCTATCGTGACCCCGTGGACAACGTTCCTCTAGGTTTTCCTGTCTTCTACCATCCTCTGGAGTCCATTGAAGCTCATGCTGACTGCTTCAGTGACTCCATCCAGCCACCTCGTTCTCTGCCGTCCCCTTCTTCTTTTGCCCTCCGTCGTTCCCAGCATTAGGCTCTTCTCCAGGGAGTCCTTCCTTCTCATTAGGTGGCCAAAGGATTTGAGTTTCCTCTTCAGGATCTGGCCTTCTAAAGAGCAGTCAGGGTTGAGTACATATCCTAGTTAAAGTTAAGTACCACCCAGTGGTTGACCCAGTGTTTTTTAGACTTGGCAACTGTGGACTTCAGTTCCCAGAATCCCTACTGCTGGTTACCTCGGTCTCCACTTGCTTTTGGTCAGTGTCAGGACCTGGGTGACTCGGCCAGATTAGGCCTTTGGGTAGCAGGTGAAATGTTGCTCTATCAGATCTATTCTATTCCATTGTTTCTCAACCTTGGCAATTGAAAGAGGTCTGGACTTCAGTTCCCAGAATTCCCCAGCCAGCGTAGCTCTTAAAGTTGCTAAGGTTGAGAAAGATATGCTCCGTGCGGATCCCACCTGGCATGAGATGTTAGCGATGTCTCTCTAATCAGGAAGGTCTATGTGATGTTGCACAAATGCTCATCAGCCAGAGACAGTTATCATCACCATTACCATCATGTCATCACGGCAGTTAGCACACAGGGGAAATTAAATTATCAGATTTGATTGAGAGTGGATTTGCAAAGATGCCAGAGCAATGAAGAGACATTTTGCACTATGATAACCCCAGGCCCCAATGGGCATCTATCTATCTATCTATCTATCTATCTATCTATCTATCTATCTATCTATCTATCTATCTATCTATCTATCTATCTCTATCACTATATCTATAGATTTTTATCTATCATATCTCTTATGTCTCTCTCTCTTTATCTATTTGTATAAGTATGTCTGTTTCTATCTGTTATTTATTTTAATTATATATTATCTATTTCTTTCTGTTATCTATCTTTAATATTTATCTGTCTATTATCTATCTAGCATCTATCTTTATCTTTCTATCATCTCTTATCTCTCGTTATCTATTTGTATCTATCTATAGTATATTTCTATCTATCTATCTATCTATCTATCTATCTATCTATCTATCTATCTATCTATCTCTCACTATATCTATTTCTATCTTATCTCTTATGTCTCTCTTTATCTATTTGTATAAGTATCTGTCTGTTTCTATCTGTTATTTATTTTAATTATATATTATTTCTTTCTGTTATCTAGCTTTAATATTTATCTGTCTATTATCTATCTAGCATCTATCTCTATATCTTTCTATCTAGCATCTCTTATCTCTCATTATCTATTTGTATCTATCTACAGTATATTCATATCTGTCTGTCTGTCTGTCTATCTATCTATCTATCTATCTATCTGTTTATCTTTTGTTTATTTTAATTATATGCAATTTATCTCTTTCTGTTCTCTCTCTTTAGTATTATCTATCTAGCATCTATCTACAGTTATCCAGCTATCTATCATCTATCATCTATCCAGCATCTAGCTAACTAGCTAGCTATCTCTATTATCTAGCTATTATCTATCATCTAAAAACTATTTTGAGAAGACTAGATAGAGGAGCCTATCAATTCAAGCCTTACACAATGTGGTTCTTTTTAATATGTAATTATTATTGAAGAAAAATTCCGTGCAGGATTTTTAAAAAATCACAATAGCATAAAAGGAACGTTAGAAAAAAGAAAAAGATATGAAAAGACCAGAAAAACAGTGAAAAATAATCAATGGAGAAAAAAGGAAAAAAAAATATTCAAAGAAGGAATTTCCAATCTGTTACGAACATAGCTAATTCTGTTTCTCTCCTCCCAGACCACATATCTTGGTTTCCCCATCAACAACCATATTTCATTAATTAATCCCCAAATCACCAGGGTTTTCTTGGTCCAATAAAAGTAGTTCTCCTTCCTTCTGTAATGAAACGGTGCAGTTTAGCCATTTCAGCAAATTTTCCCTTCTTCACAGTCCACCACCTCAATTGTGGATATTTTAGCATTTTTCCATCTTTGATCATCTTTGAAGTAGATTTTGAAAATTGGGGTTCATCGTTATGCAGTGTTAGGGCTCAAAGAATTAAACTCAGCTCGTGGTTGGTACCCTAAGGACTGCACTCCCCCAAAACTGTGACAAAGGAGTGGCAGGACCCACCGGCAAAATAAAATGGGATTTAATTTAATTTAACTTAAATTCATTGCAACATAGAATTCTTTATTGGCCAAATGTGATTGGACACAGAAGGAATTTGTCTTGGTACATACGCTCTCGGTGTACATAAAAGGAAAGATACATTCGTCACGAATCATAAGATACAACTAGTGGTGAAATCCAATTTTTTTAAACTATCGGTTCTGTGGGCGTGGCAGGGGAAGGATACGGCAAAATCCCCATTCCCTCCCCACTCCTGGGGGAAGAATATTGCAAAATCTCCATTCCCACCCCACTCTGGGGCCAGCCAGAGGTGGTATTTGCTGGTTTTCTGAAATACTCAAAATTTCCCCTACCGGTTTTCTGAATTGCTCAAAATTTCCACTACTGGTTCTCCAGAACCTGTCAGAACCTGCTGAATTTCACCCCTGGGTACAACACTTAATAACAGTCATAAGGAAGCAGTCAATATAAATCTTAAAGGGCCTGGTGGCTCAGCAGACTAAAGCATTGTGATTAACACCAGCTGTCTGCAATTACTGTAAGTTCGAATCTCACCAGGCTCAAGGTTGACTCAGCCTTCCATCCTTTCTAAGGTAGGTAAATTGAGGACCCAGTTTGTGGGGGCAATAAGCTGACTTTGTATAAAATATACAAAAGTGTGAAGGCTATTGCTTAACGCATTGTAAGCTGCCCTGAGTCTTCGGAGAAGGGCGGCATATAAATCAAATGTATACACACACACACACACACATGTATTTCTCTTAGCCAGGTTTTTCCTATGTAAACCAAGATTTTTCTGCAGCCCTAGTTCAGTGAAATCACAATCCACTAGTTTCTAGGCTTTTTTCCTTCTGGCAGCCAGCAGGCCCTCTGCTGCCCATTGGGAGACTAATATAGATCTATTTCTGGCTCGTTAGCCATCATCAGTTAGCCACACCCACATCTCATGTATCCTCCCTGTAAAGGTGCAGTATTTGTTTTCTTACTTTTTCGTAGGATTTATGTGGTATTTCTCTTAGCCAGGTTTTTCCTACGTAAACCAAGATTTTTCTGCAGCCCTAGTTCCGTGAAATCACAATCCACTAGTTTCTAGATTTTTTATATATATCTTAAGGATACCAGCAACAAGGTTACAGTCGTACAGTCATAGGTGGGAGGAGATGGGTGATGGGAACGATGAGAAGATTAATAGTAATGCAGACTTAGTGAATAGTTTGACAGTGTTGAGGGAATTAGTTGTTAAGCAGAGTGATGGCATTCGGGGAAAAACTGTCCTTGTGTCTAGTTGTTCTGGTGTGCAGTGCTCTATAGTGTCGTTTTGAGGGTAGGAGTTGAAATGGTTTATGTCCAGGATGCGAGGGGTCTGTAAATATTTTCACATAAATATTTTGTACAGTATATAATTACTTCCTGTATATCTTTAAAAAAACACTTCGGTTGCATCTTTTTGATAGAGAGAGAACGAGGAGCAAAATGCACAGAAGAAGAAAAAAACAAAAAAACACAAATATTATTCTTTTTCTCTTTGATTTGTTTGGGATGTGAAATGATCTCCGGGTTTTCAAATATTTGCCTAAATGCCCTTCGTTGTTCAATATTTGGGCTCTGAATGCAGAATTTGTTCCCCTGATACCACTTCTGACGTTCTTTTTCTACCTTGGCGGCTGCTAACTGCGGTTTTTTTTAATTGTTAAATCTCATTTTATGAATACGGTCAGCTGCCTGGAGGGCGGTATTTCTGGCTGCAGCGGAGAGTCGGCTGCAATTGCATAGGGAGGTAGTCCTCAACTTACGACGGCAACGGAGCCCCAAAACTCATGTTACTAAGTGAGACGCTTGTTAAGTGAGCTTAGCCCCATTTTACGACCTTCCTTGACACCGTTGCTAAACGAGTAACTGCAGTTGTTAAATTAGCAACATGGTCATTCAGTGAATCCGGCTTCCCCGTGGACTTGGCTTGTCAGAAGGTCTCAAAAGAGGATCACGTGACCCCTCTCCCTCCAGGACACCCAACTGTCATAAATATGAGCATCTGAATGTAAATTTTGTGCCTAAAGGAGGACTAGAACTCTCAGTCTCCTGGTGATTGGCCCAAAATCACTCAGCCGGCTTTCATGCCTAAAGCAGTACTAGAATTCACCGTCTCCTGGTGATTGGCCCAAAGTTACCCAGCTGGCTTTCATGCTTAAGGAGGGACTAGAACTCTCAGTCTCCTGATGATTGGCCCAAAATCACTCAGCTGGCTTTCATGCCTAAAGCAGTACTAGAATTCACCGTCTCCTAGTGATTGGCCCAAAGTCACCCAGTTGGCTTTCATGCCTAAGGAGGGACTAGAACTCCCAGTCTCCTGGTGATTTGCCCACAGTCACCCAGCGGCTTTCATGCCTTTAGGCAGGACTAGAACTCACCATCTCCTGGTGATTGGACCATAGTCACCCAGCCGCCTTTTATGCCTAAGGCGGGACTAGACCTCCCAGTCTCCTGGTGATTGGTCCAAAGTCACCCAGCGGCTTTCATGCCTTTAGGCAGGACTAGAACTCACGGTCTCCCGGTTTTTAGCCTGGTGCCTTAACCACTAGACCAAACTGACTTCCTGCTTACAATTTCCATTGTCAGTTAAGACCGGATAGGATTGTGTTGTGAGTGTAGGATTCCTATATTCCCTATAAATAGGCCATGGGTTAGATCTACTGCTTCCCAAAGGAGATCTGCAGAAAAGGTAAGGAGACCAAGTGGTGATCGGGTGGGGGGGAGAAGGCTCAAGGCCTCCAGCAACCTAATGGGGCAGGATGGGGGCGTCGGATAGAAGGGGGCTGCTGTAGCATCCTTGCAAATGATGGTCTGCCAAGTAACAAGAAGTCCTCATCTTAGTGACTATTCGAAGTCAGAATCGCACTGGTGTTCACGCTTACGACCGTTACAGCATCCAGGATCAAAATTCAGATTGCTTGGCCGCTGTCCTGCATTTATGACCATTGCATCGGCCTGCGGCCACCTGACCAGCGTTTGCCACCCACCTTGCCCCCTGGTTTCCCCGAAGCAAAGTCAAGGGGGTTTCACTTAACGACTGTGTGATTCACTTAACATCCCTTGCCAAATCGGTCTAAAATCGGGGGCCGTTTTCACTTAACAGCCGTCTTTTCTAGCCTCTCCTAATTGTGGTCGTAAGTCAAGGACCACCTATGCCGATCCTGCATAGTTCTGTAAAAATATGAAAATTTTGTTTCTTATAACCGTGAGGCAAGGCTGAAAAAAAACCTGTCACAGCCTCTTCCTCCTCCTCCTCCTTCTCCTCCCCCCTCAAAAAAATTGGAAGTTTCAAATACCGATAGTCCTCCAAATACAACATTTCATTTAGTGACTGTTCAAAGTTACCGTGGCATGGGAAAAAAGGGATTTGTGACCGTTTTTCACACTTACGACTGTTACAGCATCCCGACAGTCACGTGATCAAAATTCAAATGCTTGGCATACTTATGACTTATCAAGCATTTGAGAAGTTAGTTGTTATCAGTGGTGGGATTCAAATAATTTGACAATTGGTTCTCTGCCCTAATGACTGGCTGGGTGGGCGTGGCCATAGTGGGCGTGGCCAGGGGTGTGTGACAGGCAGCACTCGGCCTCTTGCAATCCCCCGGGAGCAAAAACGGGTCGCAGGGGGACACACTACCCCCCCCCCCGTGCCCCATTTTTGGCCTAGGAGCAGGGGTGAAATGCTCTCAGTTCAGACCGGATTGCCTGATCCGGTAGTGATGGAGGTGGCTGGTTCGGAGAACTGGTAGCAAAAATCCCTGCCTCATCCCCTCCATGCCCAGCTGAGCCGTTCGATCATAAGAGGCTTTTTTAAAAATTATTTTTAAAAGCATTTTTTCTACAATCTCTTCGGCCGAAAAAATGCTTTTAAAAGTTTTTTTTTAAAAAGCCTCTGATGATCGGGCAGCTCAGCTGGGATTGTCAGAGGCTTTTAAAAGTACAGTATTTTCCTGTGTATAAGACTACTTTCTAACACACAAAAATCTTCTCAAAAGTCGGGGGTCGTCTTATACGCCGGGTCTCATTCTCCTGTAACCAGGCAGACCAGCCCATAAGGCTCTGACGAGCCTTAAATGGCTCTGAGGAGGGTCGTCTTATATGCCCAGTCGTCTTATACGCCGGAAAATATGGTATTTTTTTTAACGACCTCTTCAGCTGAAGAGGTTGTAGAAAAAATGCTTTTAAAAGTAAAAAAAAAAAGCCTCTGCTGATCAGGCAACTTAGCTGGGATCGTCAGAGGCTTTTAAAAGCATTTTTTTACGACCTCTTCAGCTGAAGATATTGTAGAAAAAATGCTTTTAAAACTTAAAAAAAAAAAGTTGGCCACGCCCACTCAGTCACGTTACCCTGCCTCCACCAAGCCACTCCCACAGAACCAGTAGTAACAAATTTTACATTTCATGACTGCTTAGGAGGCTTCTCTGCACTTACCTGGGAGCCAAAATGGGGTGAGTCGGGACTCCTGAAAGTGGAGGGATGGGGCGGGTCAGAGCCAGCCAGCAATTTAACCACCGGTTCTCTTGAACCGGCCCGAACCGCCTAATCTCACTACTGGTTGTTATTCACGGAACAACTCGTGCAAGACAGGTCGTAAAATAAGGCAAAACTCACTTAACAAATGTCTCAGCGACAGAAAGTTTGAGCTCAATTGTGGCTGTAAGTCGAGGAATCCCTACTGCACACTGTGATAAACAACACACAAAAGCTGCAGAGTTAAGCCGACAACGGGCATAAAATCGTTCTTCTCGTACCCAAGAATTTCCTAGGGGAAAAAAAAAAGAGGAGAAAATCCAAGCCCCGCCCACCGAGCCATTGCCCCGCCCACCGGGAACCCTCAGCCGCGACTTAACGAGAATCAAATGCGATGAAAGGTTATCCGTTATAGGCAAATCAAAGCGGCAGAAATGAAAACCGGGTTCAAGTGCTTTCGATGGGCTGTTTTCGTTCTTGTTAGGAAAGATTAAACAAAGGATGTTAATGGGATCTGCGTCTTTTATCCTGCTGCTTCAAACCTTCGATTCATTAAGAAAAGAATCTGTATCATTAGCTATCTCAGAAAAATGAAAGAGCTTTTTCTCCTCCGATTCTTGCTTACATACACATATATATTATATACAGATACTCCTTGGTCTAGTGGTTAAAGTGGTAGCCTAGAGACCGGGAGACGGTGAGTTCTAGTCCCACCTTAGGCATGAAAGCTGACTGAGTGAGTTTGGGCCGATCACCAGGAGACGGTGAGTTCTAGTCCCGCTTTAGGCATCAAAGCCAGTTGGGTGACTTTCAGCTGGAATTCCCCACCAGTTAGCTAGAACTGAAGAAGCTTCTTAAATGAGAAGTGAAACATACTGTAGATAGATAGATATAGATAGATGAGAGAGAGAGAGATGATAGAGATAGATAGAGATAGAGATAGAGATAGAGATAGAGAAATGATAGATTAGAGAGAGAGGTGATAGATATATATCTGAATTAGATAGAGAGAGAGATTAGAGAGAAAGAGAGAGAAGATAGATATAGATAGATAGATAGATAGATAGATAGATAGATAGATAGATAGATAGATAGATATATATATGATGGAGAGATTAGAAAGAGAGATGATAGATATATATCTGATATAGATAGAGAGAGAGATTAGAGAGAAAGAGAGAGATGATAGATAGATAGATAGATAGATAGATAGATAGATAGATAGATAGATAGATAGATAGATAGATAGATAGATATGATATAGATTGATGATAAGAGAGATTAGAGAGAGAGATGATAGATATATATCTGATATAGATAGAGAGAAAGAGAGAGAAGATAGATAGATAGATAGATAGATAGATAGATAGATAGATAGATAGATAGATAGATGATAGATGATAGATAGATAGATAGATAGATAGATAGATAGATAGATAGATAGATAGATAGATAGATGATAGATATAGATATAGATATAGATATATGATGGAGAGATTAGAAAGAGAGATGATAGATATATATCTGATATAGATAGAGAGAGAGAGAGATTAGAGAGAAAGAGAGAGATGATAGATAGATAGATAGATAGATAGATAGATAGATAGATAGATAGATAGATAGATGGATGGATGGATGGATGGATGGATGGATGGATGGATGGATGGATGGATAGATAGATAGATAGATAGATAGATAGATAGATAGATAGATAGATAGATAGAGATAGATAGATAGATAGATAGATAGATATAGATAGATAGATAGATAGATAGATAGATAGATAGATAGATAGATGATAGATAGATAGATAGATAGATAGATAGATAGATAGATAGATAGATATCTGATAGAGAGAGAGAGATAAGAGAAAGAAAGATAGATAGATAGATATGATAAGGGATAGATAGATATAGATAGATGACAGAGAGAGAGATTAGAGAGAGAGAAATGAGAGAGAGAGAGAGAGAGAGAGAGAGAGATGATAGATATAATATATATATTCATTCTATCTATATACATATGCACACATTTAATGTTTTCATATTATATAAATAATACATAAATATATTTCCTGTTCCACACTCAATTCTCTTCCAAAACAGCCAAAGGAGATTTTGGAAGGAGGACCAGAGTGGGGCGAAATGATTCATGACTTTTCCCAATCATTTTTTTCCCCCATCTCTCTCCCCCCCAAAACAAAGCAGCCCCACCATTTCAAACCTCGACCGCATCTCTGGACGGAGAGCCGGTCCGAGCACATCTGATCACCTGTTCGAAACGTCCCCTTTCCTGGCTGGGCTGGGCTGGCCGGCAATCTCTTCATCTTCTCAGCCCGTCCGAAAGGGTCCCCTTTTTCTGCCCTGAATGAAACTTTCCACCGCAGCTGTCGGTCAGGGGGAAACAGAACCGGCTGTCAAAACTCCTTTTCCGATTGGTTGGTCGGTCACCTCGATTCCAGCTTATTAAAATTGATCCTAAACCAACGGGATGGGCCCCAAATTATCTCCCTGAGATTAATTTAAATGCAATTTGTGTCCTGCTTGGTGTTTGTCTTTCGCTGCAGTAAGAGAGGCGTGGGGTCATCCAGATTAATTAGAGAGACCCCCACCCCACCCCACCCTCTGTTCTCCCCCTAGACTGAGCCAAATTATGCAGAAACAAGCCTGACATTAAGAAAGTAATCCAGACTGACAAGGTTATATTTGTTGTCTTAGGGGGCCAAGGAAAAGGGGAGCGGGAATTGTCCTGGGGAAAAATCTCATTGTTTTTTAATTGATTGATTTTTTTATTAGTGGTGTGGGGGGGTGTAGTTTCCTAATTAGGCCCCGTGTATGTACACATCACTACTATCTCCTGGTCATCAAGAGCTATCTCTCTCTCTCTCTCTTTGGGCCATCGTGCCGGTGGAACTCATGGCCACTAGATGCTGGTCAGAAAGACAGATGGTCCAGAAAGGCAATGCAAGAGAGTGAAGTTGGGAAAAGGAGCTGAAAAGAAAGAAAGGAAGGAAGGAAGGAAGGAAAGAAGGAAAGAAGGGAGAGAGGAAGGAAGCGAAAAGAAAGGTAATAAAACAGGGCAAAAGTCACTCAAGAAATATCTCGCTTTGCAAAAAAAAAATTGCGCTCAATTGTGGTCGTAAGTCGAGGATTGCCTGGACACACGCAACTTATGGAAGGAAGAAAATCAAGTCCAGCCTTCTTAATTCCTTCCAGATCTTTTGTGTCAGGGTTCCAAGCATCACCCCTCACGCAAGAAAACTCCAAGGTTAGAAGTTCCTCCAAGTTCCACTTTATTAGAGATGTCCTATTGGCACATCTGTGAAAAGCCGAATCTGAAAGCTTCCAGGTTTTCCCCACCCAAAAGAAAGTCCAGGTCCCTCCCCCTGCACCCACATGTCCATCACATGGTCCAATCAAAGCACCCTCCCAACTGGAGATGCCTCCCAGTCACACCCCTCCAGATGCAGGGCAAGACGGCCTTGATTCTCTGAGAAAAGAATGTTATTATGGCTAGACATCCCTGCAATTCCATGCAATCCCCTCCTCCCAGGCGTGAAAAGCTCCCGGTTCAGTACGGTTCGACCGAACTGGTAGTGATGGCGGCCGGTGATTCGGAGAACTGGTAGCAATGTCGGCACGAGACTCCGCCCACCTGCCTAGTCGTCGTTTTTTTTAACCCTCTGAGCATGAACTGGTTGGGAAGGTAAGTAGAGTTCACCCCTGCCCCTTCCCAGTTTCCCAGAGCACTAAGTGTGACAGCCCTGAAGATCCAAAGACAAAGATGGCCTCCATGGCTGATATTTTGGAGAACACCCTGCCTCTGAATCCTCAGCTGCGACGGGGGAAGGGATTAGTCGCCAACATAATTGGGGGGGGGCACCAGGTTGATGTTGGCTTCAGTCCGTTGTCAGCCTGCACAGCTTCAGTCTGATTGTAAAAACGGCATAATTGCAAATTATCTACCACATCTAAGGGTCTCTGGGAGGGTTGACTTCCTTGTGCCCTGGACCCTTTTAAGACGGCTGGTAAAATCTATAATCTTTTTCTCGGGGATAATGTATTCAAAGGCATAAAAGAAAACACACCGATACAGATGATATCACAAAAGACGATCAATGGTGCTGAAACGCCGTTACCGAAATAACAAATAGGTAACACGGTAATATATGTGTGGGTTTCTACATTGATCTATTAAATCAATAATTAACACTCGCCTTTAGGGTATCGTAACTTTTAAGCGGCGAGATGCATTGAGGTTAACAAACATTTTTGGAGTTCAGGAGCCATAAATTATTTGGCTGCCTAGATGCACGATGGCACGAGGAGCTAATATTCATTTAGAAGTTAGTAAAAAAAAAAAGTTGTCATTTTTGCACCCTCCCCCCCCAAAAAATTCATGTTCCTCCTGAAATTTATCTACAGATCTCCAAGTAATTTGTGGAGTCCTGGATTAGGACCTCTTTTTGCAAAGAAAGTACAGCTTTAGCGTGCTAGCCAGCCTCAAAAGGACAAATGGAGCAACAATACAATTTATTGGTCCTACTCAACCCTGCTTGGATAAAATTTTGATTTAAGAATATTGTCAGGTGCGGAAGACCAAGTCCGCCTGTGAAGGTCCAATTAAACTGATTTAATTTAATGGCACCTGCCAGGAGTTAGGTAAGGATCAATGGAATTCAAAGTAGGTTGAATTGAGTTCATTTGTGACTATGCAGAGATTCTAGGCTGAACCCTCATTTCACTCCGCCTCCATCTTTTGCCGTTCCTTCTCCTACAGTGAAAAGGGGACTGGCGTAAGATCACCCAGTTGGCTGTTATGCCTAAGGTGGCACTAGAATTCACAGTCTCCTGGGAATTGGTCCAAAGTTATCCTTGGTGCCGGGTTTTGGTACTAGAACTCATAATATCCTGGTGATCTCATAAACTGAGGCAAACGAAGGCTGGACTCCATTCCATGGAATATTGCATCCAGTTTTAGTCACGGCAATTTAAACAGAAAGAGTGCAGAGAAGAGCAACCAAGAGGATTAGGAGCCACGGTGGCGCAGTGGTTAGAGTGCAGTGCTGCAGGCCACTTCTGCCGACTGCTGGCTGCCAGCAGTTTGGCAGTTCGAATCTCACCAGGCTCAAGGTTGACTCAGCCTTCCATCCTTCTGAGGTCAATAAAATGAGGAGTGCGGGGGGGGGGAGATGTCGCGTGCATGCGTAGGATGTGGGTGGGCATGAGGGGGCACGTGCACACACGACCCCCCTCCCTGCACTCCCCGTTTTTGGCACGCAATGGCAAAAAGGTTAGCCATCACTGATCTACGTGCTACTGTTATTAGGAGACTTGGAAACTAAAATATATGAAGAGTGGTTGAAAGAATTTGGTATGTCTAGTCTAGTGAAGAGAAGGACTAACGGTGACATTAGTTGGTGGGTTGCTACCAATTCGCACGAACCGGTAGAAACAGCGGCAGGAGGCTCATCAAATACAATCTGCGTATGCGAAGCGAGTGAACCAGTAGCAAAGGTAAGTGAAACACAGCCCCTGAGTAACATGATAGCAATTTTCCAATATCTAAGGGGCTGCCCCAAAGAGGAGAAGGTCAACCTCTTCTCCAAAGCACCCGAAGGCAGGAGAAGAAGCAACGGATGGAAACTAACCAAGGAGAGAAGCAACTTAGAATTAAGGAGACATTTCCTGACGGTGAGAACAATTAACCAGTGGAACGACTTGCCTCCAGAAGTTGTGAATGCTCCAACACTGGAAGTTTTAAAGAAGATGTTGTCTGAAGTGGTGTAGGGTTTCCTGCCTAAGCAGGGGGTTGGACTAGAAGACCTCCAGGGTCCCTTCCAATTCTCTTATCCTGACTCCGACTCATTCCATCCGCCTCAAATAGATGATGCTCAGAACCTTCTGTTGCCCTTGTGTTTCAACCTTGAAAAAAACCCACTTGGCATTCTCGTGGTGTTCGGCCCGACCCGCCCTTTCCGAGCATAAATCGTCATCCAACCTTCCCAATCTTTCTCGTATCCTTGGCTTTCTGTCTTGGAGTTAATTTGTGGCTCAAGGGAACTTCCATTTTAATGCAACATTAAGGCGGTGATTTAAACCTGGCTGAAGCCGGGAGATTCAGAGTTAAGATTCCCCTAAGCCCTTAGTTATGGGGTTTTTTTCATTAGGAGATCATATGGGGCCAGGGTAATGACTGCCGAAGAAGGAGGTCAGAAGTGTCCAGGGAGCTTTAACTCTTCCGCTTTCGACTTTGGGGCTCTGCACGATGACCTTATCATCCCTCTTAATGTCCTCTTCCACGTATGTTCTGTAATGCTTTCCAGCTTTTCGTGTGGCTGTGTGTGTGGGGGGTGGTGGTGGTGGGGGCTGTGTATCTGGGTGTGAATTTAATCAATTCTTGAAGGCTAGTATTCAGGAATGCTCAAGGCAAGAGGTGTCCAACCTTGGCCGCTTTAAGACTAGTGGACTTCAACTCCCAGAATTCCCCAGCCAGCACGTGGCTAATCCTGCATCCAACCCAGGGGTGAAATGCTCCTGGTTCGGACCGGATCGCTCAATCCGGGAGGTGGTTCGGAGAACCGGTAGCAAAAATCCCTGTCCCCCCCCCCTCCATGCCCAGCTGAGCCGCGCAAATCAGAGGCTTTTTTTTTTAGTTTTTAAAAGCATTTTTTCTACAAACTCTTCGGCCGAAAAAAAGCCTCTGATGATCGTGCGGCTCAGCTGGGATCGTCAAAGGCTTTTAAAAGCATTTTTTCCTACAAAAATACCTCTGAAGAGGTTGTAGAAAAAAAATGCTCTTAAGAGCCTCTGACGATCCAAGCTGAGTTGCCTGATTGGAAGAGGGTTTTTTTCTTTTAAATGCCTCTGACAATCCAAGCTGAGTTGCCTGATCGGAAGAGGGTTTTTTTCTTTTAAATGCCTCTGATGATCCAAGCTGAGTTGCCTGATCAGAAGAAAGTTTTTTTCTTTTAAATGCCTCTGACCATCCAAGCTGAGTTGCCTGATCAGAAGAAAGTTTTTTTCTTTTAAATGCCTCTGACGATCCAAGCTGAGTTGCCTGATCAGAAGAAAGTTTTTTTCTTTTAAATGCCTCTGACGATCCAAGCTGAGTTGCCTGATCAGAAGAAAGTTTTTTTCTTTTAAAAGCCTCTGACAATCCAAGCTGAGTTGCCTGATCGTCAGAGGCATTTAAAAGAAAAAAACCTTCTGCCGATCAGGCAACTCAGCTGGGATCGTCAGAGGCTTTTGAATTTGAAAGCATTTTTTTACACTGAACCTCACTGAAGAGGTTGTAGAAAAAATGGTTTTAAAAATTTAAGAAAAAATTGGCCATGCCCACTCAGTCACATTACCCCCCCCCCCCACTAAGCTATGCCCACAGAACCGGTAGTAACAAATTTTAGATTTCGCCACTGATCCAACCAAATTAATAATTTTGATCACAGCAGAGTTAGAAGAAAGATTTTTCGAAGAAAGGAACTAGAAGACAAATTACAGGTGCTTCTCCGTTTGCGACCGCAACGGAGCGCAAAATTTATGCTGCCAAATGAGAAGTTTTTAAACTGAGTTTAGCCCCGTTGAGCTCTGCGCCACTGTTGTTAAGTGAATCAGGGCAGTCATTAAGTTAGTCAATGGTCGTTAAGTGAATTTGGCTTTCCCCATTGACTTTGTTCGTCAGAAGGGTGCATAAGGGGATCACATCAGGGGTGAAATGCTCCTGGGTCGGACCGGATTGCCTGATGGGTGGTTCGGAGAACCTCCTCTTCGGCCGAGGAGGTTGTAGAAAAAAAAATGCTTTTAAAAGCCTTTAATGATCCCAGCTGAGTTGCCTGATCGTCAGAGGCTTTTAGAAGCATTTTTTTTTACAACCTCTTCGGCCGAGGAGGTTGTAGAAAAAAATGCTTTTAAAAGTTAAAAAAACAACAACAAGGCCACGCCCACCCAGTCACATTAACACCCCCCACCACCAAGCCACGCCCACAGAATCGGTAGTAACAAATTTTACATTTCACCACTGGATCACATGACCCCGGGACCAGTGGTGGCATTCAATCGGTTCATACCGGTTCGTGCGAATTGGTAGCAGAGATCGTGGCACACACACAGGGCGAACGAATGGTAAATATAGTTGGAAACCCACTGCTGCCTGGGACACGGTCGTAAATATGAGTCAGTTGCCAAGCGTTTGCATTTTGATCAGGTGACTACAGGGAAGCTGCAACGGTCATAAGTGTGAAAAAGGATCAGAAGCCACTTTTTTCAATGCCGTTGTCACTTTCAACGGTCACTAAACGGGTGGTAGTTAAGTCGAGGAATTACCTGTGGCTGCCCAGAAGGATCCTGAATCCAGAACTGGTTTCAAACCCACTATTGTCAAAAACAGCGAGAAGGCTATCTGCACATGGCCAGAAACTATGCACTCTGATATCATCGTGTTGACTTTCCAAGCCTAGATGCTGGAGAACCAGCGTTTCAAAAACGCCGATTTTAGCTTTAAAAATAAAAATAAAAATAAACAAAATCTCTGGGATGTCATCTGATGAATTTGGTGCAAGGGGGAAAAAACTATGTCCATAAAATTGGATTTTTTCCTTCCACCCATAACCTGAAACGACCACAGCGGTTTCTATCCTATGCAGGTATTCGATTCAGCAAGCGGTCAGGGGTGAAGGGTTCCGTAAACAACAATGCACGGCTCTCAAAAGGAGATGAAGAACAGCCGTCTCTGTCTCCCGAGGTTTATTTTATTTCTTTGGATTTCCTATTTCTTCGCCATCATCTCCCACAACATCCAACAGCAGCTGGAGACCTTCTCTCTGCATTCAGACTGCAGGCTGATGTTCGCTTTTCTAAAATAATAATAATGATGATGCTGATGACTCTATTGTTGCCCGTCGGTGTTGCTTCTCAGTGTATAAATGGAGACTGAAAAGGATTATATTTTTTTTTCTTATTCTGCAGACTGCCTGGGTCCCTTTATTTTCTTCCTTCTTCTGTTCAGGCGTCAAAACTGCCTCGCTATCTTTCTGTATGACTAAAAATCTTTAAGAATGGA
Source organism: Coluber constrictor foxii (assembly GCA_038048745.1). Lineage (NCBI taxonomy): Eukaryota > Metazoa > Chordata > Lepidosauria > Squamata > Colubridae > Coluber > Coluber constrictor. The sequence continues at coordinate 36,893 of JAWJVD010000213.1, forward strand.
CGGCCTTTTCTTACTTAAGCAAGCAAATATCCATTGATAATCAGCCGGGGCAAATTCATTAACCAAATGACAGCTTGATTTGCTGAGGCCTCTGGTTCTTTTGGACCTCAGTGACTAGATCCATTCACTATCCTCCCAAGTAAGCAAAGGCATCTCGACCAAGAGAGCGGATGAGCAGTTTAGAAAGATAGGTAGGTAGGTAGGTAAGTAGGTAGAGATGATAGATAGATAGATAGATAGATAGATAGATAGATAGATAGATAGATAGATAGATAGATAGATAGATAGATAGATAGATAGATAGATAAATGGATGGATGGATGGATGGATGGATGGATGGATGGATGGATGGATGGATGGATAGATAGATAGATAGATAGATAGATAGATAGATAGATAGATAGATAGATAGATAGATAGATAGATAGATGGGAGAGAGGGAGGGAGGGAGGGATAGAGATAGATAGATGATAGATGATGATGATGGATGATGGATGACAGATAGATAGATAGATAGATAGATAGATATAGATAGATAGATAGATAGATAGATAGATAGATAGATAGATAGATAGATAGATAGATGATAGACGGATGGAATGGATGGATAGATAGATGATCGATCGATCAATTGATCAATAGATGATAGATAGATAGATAGGAGAGGGAGAGAGGGAGGGAGGGATAAATGATAGATAGATGATAGATAGATCGATTGATCGATCAATAGATAGATAGATAGATAGATAGATAGATAGATAGATAGATAGATAGATAGATAGATGATAGACGGATGGATGGATGGAATGGATGGATAGATAGATGATCGATCGATCAATTGATCAATAGATGATAGATAGATAGATAGGAGAGGGAGAGAGGGAGGGAGGGATAAATGATAGATAGATGATAGATAGATCGATTGATCGATCAATAGATAGATAGATAGATAGATAGATAGATAGATAGATAGATAGATAGATAGATGATAGACGGATGGATGGATGGAATGGATGGATAGATAGATGATCGATCGATCAATTGATCAATAGATGATAGATAGATAGATAGATAGGAGAGGGAGAGAGGGAGGGAGGGATAAATGATAGATAGATGATAGATAGATCGATTGATCGATCAATAGATAGATAGATAGATAGATAGATAGATAGATAGATAGATAGATAGATAGATAGATAGATAGATAGACGGATGGATGGAATGGATGGATAGATAGATGATAGATCGATTGATCGATTGATCAATAGATGATTGATAGATAGATAGATAGATAGATAGATAGATAGATAGATAGATAGATAGATAGATAGATAGATAAGGGAGAGAGGGAGGGAGGGATAGATGATAGATAGATGATAGATCGATCGATCGATCGATAGCTAGATAGATGATAGACGGATGGATGGATGGATGGAATGGATGGATAGATGATAGATAGATAGATCGATTGATAGATAGATGATAGATGATAGATGGATAGATGGATGGATGGATGGATGGATGGATGGATAGATAGATAGATAGATAGATAGATAGATAGATAGATAGATAGGAGAGGGAGAGAGGGAGGGAGGGATAAATGATAGATAGATAGATAGATAGATAGATAGATAGATAGATAGATAGATAGATAGATAGATAGATAGATGATGGATGGATGGATGGATGGATGGATGGATGGATGGATACATGATAGATCGATTGATCGATTGATTGATAGATAGATGATAGATGATAGTTGATAGATGGATGGATGGATGGATGGATGGATGGATGGATAGATAGATAGATAGATAGATAGATAGATAGATAGATAGATAGATAGATAGATAGATAGATAGATGGGAGAGAGGGAGGGAGGGAGGGATAGAGATAGATAGATGATAGATGATGATGATGGATGATGGATGACAGATAGATAGATAGATAGATAGATAGATAGATAGAGATAGATAGATAGATAGATAGATAGATAGATAGATAGATAGATAGATAGATGATAGACGGATGGAATGGATGGATAGATAGATGATCGATCGATCAATTGATCAATAGATGATAGATAGATAGATAGGAGAGGGAGAGAGGGAGGGAGGGATAAATGATAGATAGATGATAGATAGATCGATTGATCGATCAATAGATAGATAGATAGATAGATAGATAGATAGATAGATAGATAGATAGATAGATAGATAGATGATAGACGGATGGATGGATGGAATGGATGGATAGATAGATGATCGATCGATCAATTGATCAATAGATGATAGATAGATAGATAGGAGAGGGAGAGAGGGAGGGAGGGATAAATGATAGATAGATGATAGATAGATCGATTGATCGATCAATAGATAGATAGATAGATAGATAGATAGATAGATAGATAGATAGATAGATAGATGATAGACGGATGGATGGATGGAATGGATGGATAGATAGATGATCGATCGATCAATTGATCAATAGATGATAGATAGATAGATAGATAGGAGAGGGAGAGAGGGAGGGAGGGATAAATGATAGATAGATGATAGATAGATCGATTGATCGATCAATAGATAGATAGATAGATAGATAGATAGATAGATAGATAGATAGATAGATAGATAGATAGACGGATGGATGGAATGGATGGATAGATAGATGATAGATCGATTGATCGATTGATCAATAGATGATTGATAGATAGATAGATAGATAGATAGATAGATAGATAGATAGATAGATAGATAGATAGATAGATAAGGGAGAGAGGGAGGGAGGGATAGATGATAGATAGATGATAGATCGATCGATCGATAGCTAGATAGATGATAGACGGATGGATGGATGGATGGAATGGATGGATAGATGATAGATAGATAGATCGATTGATAGATGATAGATGATAGATGGATAGATGGATGGATGGATGGATGGATGGATGGATGGATAGATAGATAGATAGATAGATAGATAGATAGATAGATAGATAGATAGATAGATAGGAGAGGGAGAGAGGGAGGGAGGGATAAATGATAGATAGATAGATAGATAGATAGATAGATAGATAGATAGATAGATAGATAGATAGATAGATGATGGATGGATGGATGGATGGATGGATACATGATAGATCGATTGATCGATTGATTGATAGATAGATGATAGATGATAGTTGATAGATGGATGGATGGATGGATGGATGGATGGATGGATTGAAAGATCGATACACCTGCCCGGATGTAATGCCATCCTATTGAGCCACATTTTTGAGGCTGGGCACATGCACAAGAGGGGCGCTCATGTGTGAATGAAGCGATCCTGCTCCCATGGAGCGAACCAGTGTCAACAATATGTGAAACCCACCCCTACATAGCACCCCATAATATTCTTAGTAGCTTCTTCTGAATGCAAGACTCTACTTTTCATATTCAGGAGGCCTGGTTCTTCCTTTGTCACCCAGTTTGCAAATTAATAAAGTTCAAGTCGATATATATTAAAGAGAGTCTTTGTTTTCAGCAAGTTTGAACCTCTTCTTATCAGAATTTCCATTCCTCATGGAGAACTGACTTTGTTACTTCAAGGAACGAGAAGCATTAATCAAAGAAACTCCGAGTCACTGAAAACATTACTCAAAAAGCAACCCCTCTCTTTTTTGGGGAACAGTGTTTTTTTTTTTAATTTGATTTATATGCCGCCCTTCTCCGGAGACTCAGGGCAGCTTACAATGCATTAAGCAATAGCCTTCATACTTTTGTATATTTATACAAAGTCAGTTTATTGCCCCTACAAACTGGGTCCTCAATTTACCCACCTTATAAAGGATGGAAGGCTGAGTCGACCTTGAGCCTGCCTGGGATTGAACTCGCAAGTAATTGCAGCAGCTGGATCTTAAATGCTGCCTTTGTAGGTGGCATTACTCCCCTACACTACTCAGGCTCCAGTATTTTTGAGGTTTGATGGCTAATAACACCACTTTTGTTTCAGGATAATTCTATTCCACTGCTGGAATGGCCTGGGAATAGCCCAGACCTTAACCCAAGAGTCAGCAACCCGGGGCTCTGGAGCCGCATGTGCCTCTTTCATCCTTCTGCTGCGGCTCCCTGTTGCTGCTCAGCTCCACAATTGATAGGGTTTTCGGTCAGGACAGGTAGAGGAAAAAGGATGCCGCACTAGGAGGAGACTCTATGATGGGGGAACTGGACTTCCGGTCGGCTCTAGAATTGAACGGGGGCTTCCGGTTAGGACCTTTGTGGCTCTTTCAGTGTTTAAGGTTGCCGACCCCTGCCTTAACCCAATTGAAAATCTATGGAGCCAACTAAAAAATCTGGTTAGTCAGAAGCGACCCAGCAATAAAACCCAGTTAATAGAAACCATCATTCAATCTCGTTTCACAACATAACAGCTGCAGAACTCAAAGACTTGGAGCCTCTGTCTCTGTCTCTCTCTTCAGTATAAGATACATATATATATAATCCTCTTCTGTATCTCTCTCTCTCTCTCTCTCTCTCTCTCTCTCTCTCTCTCTCTCTCTCTCTCTCTCTCTCTCTCTCTCGTACAGAAGAGGATTATTATTTCTGTATCATTTCCCAGGCCCATTTCAATCCCTTCGTCCAGAGACTCCTGGTTCAGAAACGTTTGGACGGAGATGAAGGTTAAGCACCACTGAAAGGGAAAAATAAAATAAAATAAAAGGATAACATGGCCAAAGACTGGAAGGGATCCAAAGCCTTTGTCACAAGGCGGCTTTTTCAGGAACCGTGCAGAACAGCTTCCTCCTCAGAGCCAGCGGTTAAATAAGACTTGCTCTCTTTTCTTGCAGGATTCTTGGAGACATTTCAATGCCTGAATTTCATCTTCTCCCTCTCGGAGTCTGGAGGATATTCTCCTGTACCTGCTGGTAAAGGAGCGAATGCTTTGCAGCCTGGAAACCTCGGCTGACTTTATTTATTTATTTAAGTACAAGGCTTAAAGCCCCTTCCTTTCAGCCCGCCCGGAGGGGTGGGCCTCTCCCCAAGGGGACACCCAAAGAATTAATGCAAGTCAGAGGAAAAGCAGCTGCTTCTGGGGGAATCACCTGAAGCCTGGGATCCAGATAAAAATCAGAGCTGATCCATCATGGGGAGTTGTAACAATTTGGTCCTCTGGTTGGATGAAATGACCCTTCACAGTTGTGTAGGTCGGTGCTCGCTCTGCCAGTCCTGACCAAGTGTTCTCTTTACAGGTAATGAGAGTTGCTGGAATAGAAGACTTCCAAGGTCCCTTCCAGCTTATTCCATTCCATTCCATTCCTCTCTTCTCTTCTCTTCTCTTCTCTTCTCTTCTCTTCTCTTCTCTTCTCTTCTCTTCTCTTCTTTTCTCTTCTCTTCCGTTCCGTTCCATTCCTCTCTTCCCTTCCCTTCCCTTCCCCTCTTCTCTTCTCTTCTCTTCTGTTCCATTCCTCTCTTCCCTTCCCTTCCCTCCCGTTCCTCTCTTCTCTTCTCTTCTCTTCTCTTCTCTTCTCTTCTCTTCTCTTCTCTTCTCTTCTCTTCCCTTCCCTTCCCTTCCCTTCCCTTCCCTTCCCTTCCCTTCCCTTCCATTCCATTCCATTCCATTCCATTCCATTCCATTCCATTCCTCTCTTTCCTTCCATTCTATTCTTCTCTTCTCTTCCCTTCTGTTCCATTCCTCTCTTCCCTTCTGTTCCATTCTTCTCTTCCCTTCTCTTCCCTTCTCTTCCTCTTCCCTTCCCTTCCCTTCCCTTCTGTTTCTCTCTTCTCTTCTGTTCTCTTCTCTTCTGTTCTCTTCTCTTCTCTTCTCTTCTCTCTTCTTTTCCCTTTCATTCCCTTCCCTTCCTCTCTTTCCTTCCATTCCATTCCATTCTTCTCTTCTCTTCCCTTCTGTTCCATTCCTCTCTTCTCTTCTCTTCTGTTCCATTCTTCTCTTCCCTTCCCTTTCCTTCTCTTCCCTTCTGTTCCATTCCATTCCATTCCATTCCTCTCTTTCCTTCCATTCCAATCTTCTCTTCTCTTCCCTTCTGTTCCATTCCTCTCTTCTCTTCTCTTCTGTTCCATTCTTCTCTTCTCTTCTCTTCTCTTCTCTTCTCTTCTCTTCTCTTCTCTTCTCTTCTCTTCTCTTCTCTTCTCTTCTCTCTTCCCTTCCCTTCCCTTCCCTTCCCTTCCCTTCCCTTCCCTTCCCTTCCCTTCCCTTCCATTCTATTCTATTCTATTCTATTCTATTCTATTCTATTCTATTCTATTCTATTCTATTCTAATGGTGACTGTTTGAAATTAGGACGACATTGGAAAAAGTGACTTGACGTATTTCACACTTACAACCATTGCAGTGTTTCCATGGGCACATGATCAAAATTCGGACAGTTGGCAACTGACTCGTGTTTAGGACGATTGCCGTAGCAGCAGAAATGTTGGGCTGAATTGTGGTTCGTAAACCCAGGATCACCTGCAGTGAATTCAGAGCCCGTGTGAAAGGTTTTGGGTTTTTTCTTAACTGACTTAACTTCTGTTCATCTTAATATAGGCAGTCCTTGACTTACGACCACAATTCAGCCCAAAATGTACGTTGCTAAGCGAGACATTGGCGAAGTGAGTTTTGCCCCATTTTACGATCTTTCTTGCTACCATTGTTAAGTGAACCACTGGCGTTATTAAGTTAGTCACATGGTTGTTAAGTGAACCTGGCTTCCCCGTTGACTTTGTTTGTCAGAAGGTTGCAAAAGGGGATGTTCTACCCCAGCTCGGGATTCCCAAGGACTGTGATACACCCCAACGGTCCTTATCAAAGTTATAACGTACCAAGAATAAACAAAGTCCAGCAGAGGTTGGCAACCAGCCCAGAAGACAAGATACGATAAGACACTCACTCTCCGAAATGCTCTGTAATAATTACACGTTGTTTCCAGCAAGAAATTACTAACTGTGTGCGACTTAAATAGGCTAAGGGAGTGACCAATTATCCTCAAACCTTACTCTCGAGGAGACCTCCTCCTCTTCAGTAGCCACTCCTGCCTTTTAGCAGCCCGGCATGCTCGAGCATTGAGGAGAGGCTCCTCCGCTTCACTCTCTCCACTTGAAGGAGCCTCTGGAGGTTCTGAAGGCCCAGGCTGAGTCTCTGCCTCTGGCACCACATCCTCTTCAGCCTCCTCGCTGTCCAATGCGAGCACCAGCTGCACAGGCTGCTGGCGCGACCCCACACCAGCCTCCTTGTCGTCGGGATCAGCCACGATCCGCGCAGGCCACCAGCGGGCCACAACAGGGGATCACGTGACCCCTGGGACACTGCAACCATCATAAATATGAGTCAATTGCCAAGCATCTGAATTTTGATCACGTCATAAATCCCTTTTTTCAGTGCTGTTCTAACTTCGGTCCCTAAATGAACAATTGTAAATCGAGGACTACCTGTATAATAAATCCAGAACACATGGTTTGAGCATGAAATTGGCTATCGGCATTGAGACCAAACTCAGAAGCAATTTCATACAGAGCTTGGTTCCTCTTCATTTCCACCACCTCCCTCCTGTTTTTCAGGAACCTAGTTGTTAGCATTGAATAGCTCTGGAATTCTTGCTGGAGTCATCAAATCTTTTCACCGTTGTTCTCATGAGTCAGAAATTTTGAATGACAGCTGCAAATCATCCTGTGATGTACTTTCTGCCTACCTCTTATACAAAGGGCAACTTTCTCAAAAATAAGAATAATAATAATTTTTTAAAATGCTTTAAAAGCATGAAAGGAATAGCAGAAGGGAAAAAAAAATATCCTTCCCAAAGTCAATGGATTCGGAGTCCCTGGGTATGGTTAGGAGCAGAGAGGGGATTCAGCCGGTTCGAACGAAATGCTAATTTTACATCTGCTTCACAAAACCGGTAGTTGCAAGGACTGGCTGGCCCACCCACCCCACACCGCCCCTCCTGGGAGTCTCCACACGACCCATTTTTCAATGCCAGGTAAGTGCAGGGCCCATGCAAAGACTCTGGGAGGGCATAAAACAGGCCTCCAGGAAGTTCCTGAAGTCTGGAAACAGGCGCATTTCCAGCCTCCAAAGAGTCTCTGGAGCCAGGGGAGGTGATTTTTGCCCTCCCAAAGGCCCAAGGAAAGCTTCCAGAGCCTGGGGAGGGCAAAAACGGGCTCCTGGAAGTTCCAGAAGTCCAGAAACGCCCCCCTCTGCCCCACCATGGTGCAGGAGACCAAGTAGGCCATGCCCACTATGGCCACGCCCACCCAGCAACCAGGCAGAGCAACCGGCTGCTAAAATTTTTGAATCCCACTCCTGGTTAGGAGGTTGCATACTTTTCGAGCCTGCCTTATCTACATTTCTTGGTGGGGGTCTATACTCAACCAGAACAAACCCAGCATCTGAGATATATTTTGGGTTTAGATCCAAGAACATCTGCTGCAGCAGTTAGAGCTGAATTGGGAATTCATACAATTCATAGAACTATCCAAAATTAGAGCCTATAACTCCTGGTGCAAAGTCAATGAAATGGAGACGGATAAACTCCTCACGTTATGTCTACTAGACCAAATAAAATTACAATCACAAATCTCCCGGATCACCAAACTAACGAATTTTGTCAGAATCTGTGGCCTTCCCGTCTGCCCAAAGAATTAAGGATATAGAAGCACAAAATGATATATAGCTATCCTTAGTAAGGTGGGGTAACTTCAAATGGCTGAGCAAATGCAAGTGGACTTTTCAAGTAGACAGTTATCTGCCAAAACATCTTAGGGAGATATTTACGTGAGCGAGATTCAAACAGAACGACACAATGGTTAGATCTCTGGTAATGTAGTACTACTAACTAGAGCGTACAAAACATTTGCTAGACCAATTCTTGAGTACAGCTCATCTGTCTGGAACCCACACTGCGTATTGGACGTAAATACAATCGAGAGAGTCCAGAGATATTTTACGTGAAGAGTCCTCCATTCCTCTAACCGCAATAAAATACCTTAGGCCACCAAATTTTGGGCTTAGACAACTTAGAACTACGCCGACTTCGGTCTGACCTAAGCATAGTACATAAAATTATCTGCCACCATATCCTTCCTGTCAATGACTACTTCAGCTTCAACCACAACAATACACGAGCAAATAATAGATACAAACTCAAGGTAAAACGCTCCAAACTCGATTGCAGAAAATACGACTTCAGTAACAGAGCAGTCAATGCCTGGAATGCACTACCTGACTCTGTAGTTTCTTCCCCAAACCCCCAAAACTTTAACCTTAGACTGTCTATTGTGGACCTCAGCCCATTCCTAAGAGGTCTGTAAGGGGCGTGCATAAGAGCACCAGCGGGCCTTCCATCCCTGTCCTAATATTCCATTTTATTTACTCTTTTCATGTATTCAAATTATGTTTATACTTTTACCTGTTATCTTATATATGCTTGACAAAATAAACTTATGATTATGATTATGGGAGGTTCCACTCTATACCTTATAATAACATCTCTGGATTTGCAGAATGGCAGAGGTTGAAGACTTGGCTCACATCCTATTTGACTGATGCTTGTGTAAGAGGTTGAAAGACATGTATCTTGGTCCATAGATCAAACGAAGGACCCATTGGGATCCCCATATCCAAACAACTTACTTTATGTGCAGCCATAGCCTGAAAATAACATTTAACACAGCACACCGTACTTAAAACGAAATGGTTCGGTTGAGATCTGCATACGTGGGACCAATTGGGGTAGATGGTAAGGGTGACCCCGAAATATAACTGTACGTCATTTTATTCTATTTTACATATTTATGCATTAAATTATAGTGTATCTTATCCTATAACTATTGTATTTTACCCTACTCTTATTTTAAGTGGCTTGTGTAGGATTTTATTGGTGATGTCTCTTTGTGCTTTGATATGGTTGACTAGTCCACATGTCAATGGCCGGTTTCAAATTTTGTTACTACCGGTTCTGTGGGCGTGACTCGGTGGGCGTGGCATGGCTTGGTGGGCATGGCAGGGGAAGGATATTGTAAAATCTCCATTCCCACCTCACTCCAGGGGAAGGTTACTGCAAAATCTCCATTCCCTCCCGATCAGCTGGGACTCGGGAGGCAGAGAATAGATGGTGGACGGTGTCATTGCGTTTTTATATTTACCAGCAGAGCTATTATTTCTGGACTATCAGACTCACCGTAGCTTGCCAAATTTCTTATCAGCACCTACTACGCATGTCCACATTCCTTTGCACTTCTTCTAGAAACTTTCCTTTGTTCTCCAGCCAGCTAAGGTCAGGCTGGGGATTCTTTGCCAACATGTAATCTAATCTAGATAGCGAGATGTTTTATTTTCTTACAATAAATATGAGTTTAATTACAGAATGTTTCTTCGGTTTTATTGATCCAAGTATGCAGAAGGATAAAAGCCACGATCCAACTCAAAATGAGGGCAATTACCCCACGCAAGGTAATGGGGCTGATTGCCGCTCTGACAGACGGGGCCAGTCAGAATTTTTACTACCACTTCTCCGAACCGACCGGTTCTCCAGAACTGGTCAAAACTTGCTGAAACCCACTTCTGGCGCATATACGCGCTGGCCACTTGGTCTTCTGATTTCCGGCGTGTGCATATGCACCGGCCAGCTGGTGTTCACGCATGCCGGAGCTCCAGAAACTCAAAGCTGGCTGGTGTGCATGCATGTGCCAGAAACCAGAACAGCCGCTAGCGATGGCGATGGCACGCGTGCCCACAGAGAAGGCTCTGCGTGCCACCTCTGGCAAATGTGCCATAGGTTTGCCATCACGGGCCTATAAGCTAATCCAGGGATCAGCAACCTCCATGTGGCTCTTTCACCCCTCTGTCACTCAAAATATGCGTCACAACTGCCAATGTGTGATACCCAATTTATTGAGCTTTTCAACCCCCGGTAGGCCAACCATGGATAAATCCAAGAAAAGAAAAGTTTCAGAAGAAAACAGAACGTTTAATTCAACTACCTATGCTCGTTTTGTGGCCGCTCAAGAAATAGTCAGCCACGGGAAGGGTTTTGTGGCTCCCGGTGTTTTCTTTTCTGTGGGAAACGGGTCCAAATGGCTCTTAGAGTGTCTAAGGTTCAGACACCAGAGCTAAACCCACCTATCCTCCAATAACAAAATGTTTGATTCAACTACATATGCTAGTTTCGTGGCCGCTCAAGAAATAGTCAGGCACGGGAAGGGTTTTGTGGCTCCCGGTGTTTTCTTTTCTGTGGGAAACGGGTCCAAATGGCTCTTTGAGTGTTTAAGGCTGCAGGCCCCTGGGCTAATCAATAAAGCTTAGTAGTGCATTTTTTGGCAAAATACATGGGGAAATCCCATTTGTGGAAAGCCCACTTAGGGTTAGGGTTAGCTCTCCATGAATTCACAGAGCAAGACCGACATTGCCATTGGATTCGGAGCCCCGGGGTATGGTTAAGAGGGTGCATACTTTTCCACCCTGCCTTATCTACGTTTTCTAACAAAATATATGGGAAAAATCCCATTCACGGAAAATCCACTTAGGCAGTCACTTGTCTGAAATGGTGTAGGACAGTGTTCGCGAATCTTCTCGGCACCGAGTGCTGAAACGGGGGCGCGTGCCAGAAAATGGAAGAGTAGCCGCCTGGTACGCATGCGTGTGCCGGGAAAATAATCTTCCAGTTTCCGGTGCATGCATGCACACTGGCTACCTGGTATTCATGTTTCTGGTGCTCCCATGAGCATGCAGACCAGCTGCCCAGCGCACCAGAACCCGGAAGAGTAACAGGCGATGACTCGTGTGTCCGGTGAGATGGCTCTGTGTGCCACTTCCGGCATGCGTGCTATAGGTTCACCATCATGGGTGTAGGATCTCCAGGGGGCTGGTTAAGCGGGGGCTGATCTAGAAGATCTCCAAGGTCCCTTCCGGCTCTATTCGGATTCTCTATTCGGATTCGGATTCTGACTAGTTGGGTAGTCGGTTGCCATGACTCGGTCACCTTCCCGCTTTGCTCGTTACAGTAAGCCTTCCTACTCACAGCATTTGGCTTTCTAGATTGGGAGCTGTTACAAGCTGCTGAACAGATGGAGGAAAAGTGAAATTAAAGTCTCCCTCGTAGCCATTCAGGGAAGCAACTCCAAGAATCTGAGAACTGGATGGGACTCTTGAGGTCATCCAGGCTACCTCCTGCTCAAATGCTTCTCTGACCTCTACAACCTTTGCTTGAACGTTTATCTGATGAGGGCTAACATATCCCTTGAACATGTTCCTTCAGGGCTAAACACGCCCAGCACCTTCATTCTCAATCTCATTCTCAGAGCCAATTTGGCCGAGTGGTTAAGGTGCTGGCTTAGACACCAGGAGATGGGGAGTTCTAATTCCACCATAGGGTGAAAGCCTGCTGGTGACTTTGGGCCGATCACTCAGCAATGGTGAGTTCTAGTCCTACCTTAGCAATGAAAGCCGACTGGATGACTTTGAGGCAATCACCAGGAGATGGTGAGTTCTAGTCCTGCCCTTGGCATGAAAGCTGACTGGGTGACTTTAGGCCTTTCACTAGGAGATGGTGAGTTCTAGTCCTGCCTTTGGCATGACAGCTGACTGGATGATTTTGAGCCGATCACCAGGAGACGGTGAGTTCTAGTCCTGCCCTTGGCATGAAAGCTGACTGGGTGACTTTAGGCCTTTCACTAGGAGATGGTGAGTTCTAGTCCTGCCTTTGGCATGACAGCCAACTTTAAGCCATTCACCAGGGGACCTGAGTTCTAGTCCTGCCTTTGGCATGAAAATCATAAAAGTCATTTTTTTCAATGCCATTGTAATTTCAGATAATTACTAAACAAACTGTTGTAATTCGAGGACTACCTGTACTGAACAGAATCTCAGAATCTGTTCAAAAAAGGCAAAAAAAAAAAAAGCCAAATCCCATATACTGTAGAAATCCTGAGAAAAACGGCAATTTTGAGACTGCCAGCTGGAAACCTTTACAATCTATTCCTATTGACTCGGTGGCGGTGAAAGGGGAACTGTGACCAACACAGATAGACCTCAGCAAAAAAAAAAGGAAAAAAAAGTAGCGAAAACTCTACGATTGAAATTTGAAATGAATAAGCTGAAACAAAACAGAGAAAAATATTTTTTTAAAAAAAATCAGAGAAGTCAATCAGGCCGTGACATAAAAACCCAGCTAGCGATTAAAGAGGCAGATTGGCAGATATACAAATCAGTCGTTTTGTTTGGGTTCAGCATGGGAATTTCTTGGTTGGAAAATAATGCAGTGTGTCCATGGTTAATTGATTAATTGTTCGAAAGGGTTGGGGAATAAGATTCAGCTGGAACGTCTGGTTTGTGTAATTCTTATTCAAATTATTTCTTCTGTAAATGTTCAGCTGAAAGGGCTGGAGCAGTTCTGATCCAGGATTTCTCCAGCTCAGCAATGTTAAGATGGATGGACTTCAACTCCCAGAATTCCACAGCCGATGTGCTTTAAGATGGATGGACTTCAACTCCCAGAATTCTTCTGTCAGCATACTTTAAAATGGGTGGACTTCAACACCCAGAATTCCCCAGCCAAACTCCCAGAATTACCCAGCCAACATGCTTTAAGATGAGTGGACTTCAACTCCCAGAATTCTTCTGCCAGCATACTTTAAGATAGATGGACTTCAACTCCCAGAATTCCTCAGGCAATATGCTTTAAGATAGATGGACTTCAACTCCCAGAATTCCTCAGGCAATATGCTTTAAGATAGATGGACTTCAACTCCCAGAATTCCTCAGGCAATATGCTTTAAGATGGGTGGACTTCAACTCCCAGAATTCCCCAGCCAAACTCCCAGAATTACCCAGCCAACATGCTTTAAGATGAGTGGACTTCAACTCCCAGAATTCTTCTGCCAGCATACTTTAAGATAGATGGACTTCAACTCCCAGAATTCCTCAGGCAATATGCTTTAAGATAGATGGACTTCAACTCCCAGAATTCCTCAGGCAATATGCTTTAAGATAGATGGACTTCAACTCCCAGAATTCCTCAGGCAATATGCTTTAAGATGGGTGGACTTCAACTCCCAGAATTCCCCAGCCAAACTCCCAGAATTACCCAGCCAACATGCTTTAAGATGAGCGGACTTCAACTCCCAGAATTCTTCTGCCACCATACTTTAAGATAGATGGACTTCAACTCCCAGAATTCCTCAGGCAATATGCTTTAAGATAGATGGACTTCAACTCCCAGAATTCCTCAGGCAATATGCTTTAAGATAGATGGACTTCAACTCCCAGAATTCCTCAGGCAATATGCTTTAAGATAGATGGACTTCAACTCCCAGAATTCCTCAGGCAATATGCTTTAAGATGGGTGGACTTCAACTCCCAGAATTCCCCAGCCAAACTCCCAGAATTACCCAGCCAACATGCTTTAAGATGAGTGGACTTCAACTCCCAGAATTCTTCTGCCACCATACTTTAAGATAGATGGACTTCAACTCCCAGAATTCCTCAGGCAATATGCTTTAAGATAGATGGACTTCAACTCCCAGAATTCCTCAGGCAATATGCTTTAAGATGGGTGGACTTCAACTCCCAGAAATCTTCTGCCAGCATACTTTAAAATGGGTGGACTTCAACTCCCAGAATTCCCCAGCCAGCCTGCTTTAAGATGGGTGGACTTCAATTAATCCTTGAATCCCCGCCTTCTACAGGTAGTCCTTCACTTATGACCACAACTAAATTTCTGTTGCTAAACGAGACAGTGGTTAAGTATGTTTCACTCCATTTTACGGTCTTTCTTGCCACAGTTCTTAAGAGAAAGACATCTTGTTCTAAATAAACCTAGTTGTAAAGTGAATCTGGCTTCCCCATTAACTCTGCTTGTCAAAGGAGATCATGTGACCTTGGGACACTGCAACCGTCGCAAGTACATGCCAGTTGCCAAGCGTCTGAATTTTGATCACGTGACCGTGGGGATGCTGCGACGGTCATAAGTATGAAAAACAGTCCTAAGTCACTTCTTTCAGCACTGTCCTACCTTCGAATAAGTCACTAAAAGAAGGCTTGTAAACAGGGGTGGGATTCAGCCGGTTTGGGTGAATCGGCTGCTAATTTTAATCTGGTTGCAAGGACCGGCTCGCCCACCCCACTCTGTCCCTCTCAGGAGTCTCCACACAGCCCATTTTGGATGCCAAGTAAGTGCCGGGCTTGTGTGGAGGCTCTGGGAGGGAGAAAAATGGGTCCCGGAAGTTCCAGAAGTCCGGAAATGGGCCCATTTTTGGCTTCCGTAGGTCCTCCGGAGCCTAGGGGAGGCCATTTTTGGCCTCCTGGAGGCTCGAGAAAAGCCTCCGGAGCCTGGGGAGGGTGAAAACGTCTCCACCACCACCATGGTGCAGGAGCTGATTAGGACACGCCCCCATGGCCACGCCCACCCAGCAACTGGGTAGGAAACCGGTTGCTAAAATTTTTCAATCCCACCCCTGGTTGTAAGTGAAGAATGAGCAGAAACTACCTGAACTAACAAGGCCTTCCTGGAACCATCAGAGGAACGTAGCCCCCCGTAGCCAACTTTCTGGCGTTCTCCTCACCTTGGGACCGTTCACACGTGCCTTTTACCCCAATCAGTCACAAGCAGGCTAGACTGGAATAAAGCTAATTTCAGTGACTTCCTAGGAAGGATAACGTGCTGTGTGAACCCAGCCCAATTGGGCTTCCTTGAAAATGCCCGGAATTCTTGTTTAATTGAGAACATATTTAAAGGAAAGGGGGAAGGAGGAATGGGAGGGGAGCCTCCTGTACGACACCCACCCACCCCCCTCCTGCATCGTGAGAATCGTCGTCCTCTTGGCCTGCAGATGTTGCAGTTGGGAAGTTCTGCTGCCAACCGTCCTCCCTCCCCTCCGCCTCGCATCCCACCCAGGTCTGCTGCAATGCAGTCTCGGCAATTCTTGGCTCTGGAGCTCAGCACAACCTTAAGGGCCCATCAGGCAAAGGAGAGACAGGGAGGAGGGAGGGAAGAAATGAACAAGGGGAAGGGAGGAAGAAATGGGAGGGAGGGAGGGAGGGAGGAAAGAAGACAGGAAGGAGGGAGGGAGGGAAGAAATGAACAAGAGGAAATGAGGAAGAAATGGAAGGGAGAAAGGAGGGAATGAGGGAAGAAGGAAGGAAGGAGGGAGGGATGGAAGAAATGAACAAGGAGAAGAGAGGAAGAAATGGAGAGGGAGGGAGGGAGGGAGCAGGATGGGAGGGAGGAGAAAGGGAGGGATGGAAAAAATGACCTAGGGAAAGGGAGGAGGGAGGGAGGAAGGAAGGAAGGAAGGAGAGACGGAAGAAATGAACAAGGGGAAGGGAGAAAGAAATGGAAGGAAGGAGGAAGGGAGGGAGGAGTTAGGGAGGAGGGAGGGAGGGAAGAAATGAACAAGGGGAAGGAAGGGAGGGAGGGAGGGAGGGAGGGAGGAGGAAGGAAGGAGGGAGGGATGGAAGTAATGAACAAGGGGAAGGGAGGAAGAAATGGAAGGAAGGAGGGAGGGAGGGAGGGAGGGAGGAGGAAGGAAGGAGGGAGGGATGGAAGAAATGAACAAGGGGAAGGGAGGAAGAAATGGAAGGAAGGAAGGAGGGAGGGAGAAAGGAGGAGGGAGGAGGGAGGAGGGAGTGAGGGAAGAAATGTACAAGGGGAAGGAAGGGAGGGAGGGAGGGAGGGAGGGAGGAGGAAGGAAGGAGGGAGGGATGAAAGAAATGAATAAGGGGAAGGGAGGAAGAAATGGAAGGAAGGAAGGAGGGAGGGAGGGAGAAAGGAGGAGGGAGGAGGGAGGGAGGGAAGAAATGAACAAGGGGAAGGAAGGGAGGGAGGAAGAAGGAAGGAGGGAGGGATGGAAGAAATGAACAAGGGGAAGGGAGGAAGAAATGGAAGGGAGGGAGCAGGATGGGAGGAAGGAGAAAGGGAGGGATGGAAGAAATGACCTAGGGGAAGGGAGGAGGAGGGAGGGAGGAAGGAAGGAAGGAAGGAGGGAGGAGGAAGGAAGAGAGAAGAAATGAACAAGGGGAAGGTAGGTAGGTAGGTAGGTAGGAAGGAAGGAAGGAAAGAAGGAAGGAAGGAAGGAAGAACTGAGAAATTTGTCAAGTGAGTTTTGCCTCATTTTACGCCATTTCTTGCCACCATTGTTAAGTGAATTCCTGCAGGTGTTAAATGAGTAACTCGCTTGTTAAGTGCGTCTGCCTTCCCCAGTGACTTTGCTTGTCAGAAGGGGGCCAGAGGGGATGGGGTGACCATGGGCCATACCAACCATCATAAAGATGAACCAGTTGTCAGCCATCTGAATGAAAATCACGTGAATCCTGGGGCTGCTGCAATGATCATCAGTGTGAAAAACGGTCCCACGTCCCTTTTTCCGGTGCCGTCGTAACTTTGAACCGAACCGTTGCAAGTCGAGAACTACCTGCCCATAATACTTCTGGAGACTGTATAATTCCGATATTTTTTTTCTCTCTCTCCTTTAAAAATGCTTATTTCTTCTCCGGCATTTCATTTCCCCTTAGCGAAGCCGCTGAGACGGTTGGAAGAAGTCAGACCAAAGGTGCTTCCATTATCGTTCGGCTGCAGCTTTTGTCTTTATCTCCCCGCAAAACGTTTGTGTTGTCTTTCTGCTCGGCTGCGGCAATTAATTCCTCCTGGAAAGAGCAGAAAACTAACGGAGTAACCGTAGCAAAAGCAGAAAACAGCGTGGCTGGAAAAACAAACAAACAAACAAAAAAAACCGGGGGGAAGGAACGACGGAGAAGGCCCTCCCGCTCACCTGCATGTTCGGCGATATAGGCAGGGGTGGGCTTCAAAAACTTTAGCAAGGGGTTCTCTGCCCAGGTGCTGGGTGGGCGTGGCCTCCTGCACCGTGGCGGGAGGAAACATTTTTGCCCTCCCCAGGCTCTGGAGGCTTTTCTTGAGCCTCCGGGAGGGTGAAAACAGCCTCCCAAGACTCCAGAGGCCCTCTGAATGCCAGAAACGGGCCCATTTCCGGCCTGTTTTTCATCCTCCCCGAGGCTCCACGCACACCTTACACTTACCTTCATCCAAAACGGGCTGTGTGGGGACGCCTGGGAGGGATGGGGTGGGTGGAGCCAGCCAGGACCATCGCGGGTTTCCTGCAGACGTTTCATTGCCAAACGAAGTAACATCATCAGTACTAGATGGGAATGTTGATTGCTTATTTTTATATACCAGTGGCTTACCCCGGTCTGTGTTGGTGAGAGTGGTCTTGCTGGTTTCTTGATTAGTCTTGTTAAGGAATATGCGCAGAGTAACCCTTGAGTAGCAAGGTTGTGCACTGAGAGTGATTGTGAATAAGCACTGTCAATACACTGACACCCTGAGTTGTGATATTCTTTTACTTTTAGGAAAAAGCAAAGCAAAGTCCAATAAACAATCCAGGTCATACCCAGACAAAGATAGTTAAATTGTCAATCCAGGGATATTCCAAGAACAAAGTCTTCTTACCAGTTGTTGTAGTCATGTGCAATAAAAAAGTTCTTTTTGGAATTGCAACAGGAATAAGTACAGCAGTAAAGCAATCAGTAAAACAGTAGAAAACAACAAGTAGCAATGATCAATCGGTGATCAGGCAGAGAGAACAGGCAGAGAGGAGCAGAGATAGCAATAATAATGTAATAAGAGAAAAAACAAGCACGATTCAAGCTTCCTCTTAAGTACTTTGGCAACAGAGCTAGCCAATCAGAATACAGTATGATACAGCCTTACAGTCTTAAAGCTATATATTACATTTTGACTGCAAACATGCATTGATGGTTTATACATATTGCCAACCCAACCAGTTAGGCAATAGCCATTCCCTAACAAGTCTGTTGTTTACAGCTTGCTGGTCGGAATTGGTAATTCCTTGATCGGGTATTACAAACCCCCCTTCCCTTCTTGCACTGATGATGTTACCTAGTTGGGTCATGAGACGTCTGCACGAAAACCCCCAAGCTCAGAGAACACTAAGGACTCCATGGTTCTACTACAAACCTTCTCTTCTATTGGGGCTTCAGATGATACATCCTGGGTCCTTTTTGGAAGTTAAAAACATTTGGATGCAGATTGACGTTTTGAGGTGAGACAACTGGCTTAGTCCCCACCACGGATTTCTTTGTTTAGAGAGTTTGTTCTTAACGAAAAACCCAGAAAACCAAGTGTCTCCTTCCGTCAACAGAAAAGATGGTTGTGTGAGCAGATACTTGCAGCTTTCTCTTATTTATTTGCCCGTTCTAATTCCCTAATTAGAAACATTTGAACTGCAGTGCAGTGTGCAATTGTACAAACACCTGGATCTGCAATTGGCATTCAAGGCATTTCCCCATCTTTTCCTGTGTTAATTACAGGAATGATGTTTTGTGATTATAATTTAATGAATGGAATCTCTCTCTCTCTCTCTCTCTCACACACACACACACAGTAAGAGAGAGAGAGAGAGACAGAGAGAGAGACACACACACACACTGACAGAGAGACAGAAAGACAGAGAGAGTCGGCGAGACAGCGAGAGAGATACAGAGAGAGAGAGAGTGAGAGCGAAAGAGAGAGAGAGACAGACAGACACAGAGAGAGAGACAGCAAGAGAGACAGTGAGAGAGAGAGACAGAGGGAGAGAGAGTCAGCGAGAAAGAGAGAGAGAGAGAGAGAGACAGAGAGACAGACAGACAGACAGAGTCGGCGAGACAGTGAGAGAGATACAGAGAGAGAGAGAGTGACAGCGAAAGAGAGACAGAGAGAGAGACAGAGAGAGAGAGAGACAGACACAGAGAGAGAGACAGCGAGAGAGACAGTGAGAGAGACAGAGAGACAGAGAGGGGGGAGGGGGAGAGAGACAGAGACAGAGAGAGAGAGAGTCAACGAGAAAGAGACAGAGACAGAGACAGAGACAGACAGACAGAGAGAGTCGGCGAGACAGTGAGAGAGATACAGAGAGAGAGAGAGTGACAGCGAAAGAGAGACAGAGAGAGAGACAGAGAGAGAGAGAGACAGACACAGAGAGAGAGACAGCGAGAGAGACAGTGAGAGAGACAGAGAGACAGAGAGGGGGGAGGGGGAGAGAGACAGAGACAGAGAGAGAGAGAGTCAACGAGAAAGAGACAGAGACAGAGACAGAGACAGACAGACAGACAGAGTCGGCGAGACAGTGAGAGAGATACAGAGAGAGAGAGAGTGACAGCGAAAGAGAGACAGAGAGAGAGACAGAGAGAGAGAGAGACAGACACAGAGAGAGAGACAGCGAGAGAGACAGTGAGAGAGACAGAGAGACAGAGAGGGGGGAGGGGGAGAGAGACAGAGACAGAGAGAGAGAGAGTCAACGAGAAAGAGACAGAGACAGAGACAGAGACAGACAGACAGAGAGAGTCGGCGAGACAGTGAGAGAGATACAGAGAGAGAGAGAGTGACAGCGAAAGAGAGACAGAGAGAGACAGACACAGAGAGAGAGACAGTGAGAGAGACAGTGAGAGAGGCAGACAGAGACAGAGAGAGGGGGGAGGGAGAGAGAGAGAGAAAGAGAGAGAAACAGAGAGAGAGAGAGACAGAGAGAGACAGACACAGAGAGAGAGACAGACACAGCGAGAGAGACAGTGAGAGAGGCAGACAGAGACAGAGAGGGGGGGGAGGGAGAGAGAGGTTTTTTACAGTACAGGAATGGAAGCCAGTCTGAAATCTGAAAAAAGAAGCAACTTTATTCCGGGAGATAAATTATTATTTGTTGGTGCTTTTGTTAATTAGCAGAAACAAGAGCCACCACAACAAAAACAGGCAATGGCATGTTTATAGCTAACTTGATAAAAGCTGCCCAAAGTGGCTAACTTGCAAATCCCGCTCGGTGTTAATTTTGCAAATTCGGTGCTGTCTCTTATTTTAACAATGAATTTATATGAGGTCGGCGGTTCTGATTTTAAGGGGCCCTTGGTGCTCTCTTAGCTTGGTTATTTTCTTGCAAACGTTTCCCGACCCAGGTAGAGAACATCATCAGTGCTTAATGGAAGTAGGGTTTGTGGCGAGGAAGAGGAAGAAGGGGAGAAACGAGAGAAGGAAGGAGAAGGAGTGAAGGCAGAGGAGGAGGAGGAGAAGGAGATTGGCAGGCTTCAACTCCCAGAATTCCCCAGCCCAACAAGCATGCTTTAAGACAGGAGGACTTCAATTCCCAGAATTCCCCAGCTGGCATTTTTAAAATGGGCAGGCTTCAACTCCCAGAATTCTTTCTTTTTTGAGGGAGTAGGTTTTTCTCAAAGATGTCAGAATCCAGAATATTTCTGAATATCAAGTTAGGGACATTGAGCAAAATAGTCTGAAAAGGTTGTTTACAATTGCAGCAACGTCCGATAAAATAAACCATAATAAGCAAACAGGGATTCTATTGCAATCTACATAATAAATTAATGGACTTGACTGTTTTACCAATATGATCCAGAAATCTTTCACACAACGTCAAAACCTTGATATTAGGAAAACTCTTTATCTCTCATATTACTTAGGCAATGAAGACCATACCGGATCTGGGGAGAACAAAATTCTAAATACAAGAAGATAAGATTGGATTTCATGTGTTATTTCGGGGATACGGCCTCCCCTCCGAAAAAATAATTCAAATAATTCTTTGCATCTTCCATAGCCTCGTCTTCTTCGTGGGTTCTCCAGAGATCGGTGTGATTTTAACAACCTTGCGAAGATAGCAATTAAAAAAAAAAAAAGTATTGCGAAGGTAACCTCTGATCCAAATTAAAACATAAAAAAGAAATTTGCATATTTATCCTGAACTTCCATGCAGAATTGCTGACAAGGTGGGTTCTCCCATGCAGAAGCCCATTGCAGTCTCCCTTTTAGAATAGAATAACCGAGTTGGAAGGGACCTTGGAGGTCTTCTAGTCCAACCCCCTGCTTAGGCAGGAAACCCTACACCACTTCAGACAATTGATTATTCAATATCTTCTTAAAAACTTCCAGTGCTGAAGCATTTACAACTTTTGGAGGCAAGTTGTTCCACTGATTCATTGTTCTAACTATCGGGAAATTTCTCCTTAGTTCTAAGTTGCTTCTCTCCTACCAAGCCTAGTGTTCATGGTTGTTTTTGGGCTCTGTTCGGGGCCAAAAATGCTCAGGATTCGAAGTCAGCCTAGGAAGGTGCTGGAAGGACCAGGGGACTGTGAAGCATTACATCATCTTTGTCAAAGTGAGCAACTTTAAGATGTGAGGACTTCAAGTCCCAGAATTCTTAGACATTATGCCCATGAGAATTCCAGAAATTGCAGTTCATCATCTGTCCAACCATCTATCCAACCAACCATCTGACCAATCAACCACCTACCCAACAACTATCAAACCAACCAACCATTCATCTAACCAACCAACCAATCATCCATCCATCCATCCATCCATCCATCCATCCATCCATCCATCCATCCATCCATCTATCCATTTATCCATCCAACTATCCAACCATCCATCCAACTATTTACCCAACCAGCCATATATTCAACGAACCTTCCATCCAACCAATCATCCATACAAGCATTTATCCACCGACTCAAACAAACAAGCAATCATCCAACCAAGCATCTATCCAAACAATCATTTGTCTATCTATCCATCCACACATCTATCCCTCCATTATCTATGCATATCAATCAATCATCTATCAGTCTATCTCTGCCTATCGATCATCTATCTATCATCTATCTATCATCTATCATCTATCTATCATCTATGTATCATCTATCTACCTATCTATCTAACTCTCATCTATCTGTCTATCTGTATCTCTCTCTCTCTCTCTCTCTCTCTATCTATCTATCTATCTATCTATCTATCGTCTATCTAATCTTCTATCTGGTTGGTTGAATTGTTCATTTCCCTTTTGGCATTAATTCCCCCCAGAGGATTCCAATTCTGAAGCAGAGGACTCTGTTTCTCCTCCTCCTCCTCTTAAAATTTGAAAAACATTGATCTACTTACTAATCCATCCTTCTTTGAAAGTTCAGTTTAGGATGATAGCTGCACTTACTCCAATGCTGTCACAGGTAAAGCGATGATTCCTGAGAATTAGGATTAGGGATTAGTCCTCCCATGAAATTGATTTTTGGGTCTGGCTACTTCGTGGGACTGACAGACATTCAACATTCCCTGTTTGGCATGAAACCATGGAGATTCGTTGGATACGATTATGCAACCCTGTACCATCTAATAGTAGCCTAGTCCAACCGACACACTCTCTCTTCCTACTAGGACTTCAAGAGAAACCTTCTCAAAGGCTTGGCTAAAGTCAAGATATGTTATGTCCACCTCATTCCCATGGTCAACTAAACCGATCACTCTGTAAAAAAATAATAACAACCCTATTGGTTTTGTTGTTCTTGTTGTTAGTTGTGAAGTCATGTCCGACCCATCGCAACCCCATGGACAATGTTCCTCCAGGCCTTCCTGTCCTCTACCATCCTCTGGAATCCATTTAAGCTCATGCCAACTGTTTCATTGACTCCATCTGGCCACCTCGTTCTCTGTCGTACTCTTCTTCTTTTGCTCTCCATCGTTCCCAGCATTCGGCTCTTCTCCAGGGAGTCCTCCCTTCTCATGAGGTGGCCAAAGGATTTGAGTTTCCTCTTCAGGATCTGGCCTTCTCAAGAGCAGTCAGGGTTGATCTCCTCTAGGACTAACCGGTTGGATTGCCTTGCAGTCCAAGGGACTCGCAGGAGTCTTCTCCAACACCAGAGTTCAAAGGCCCCAATTCTTTGGTGCTCAGCCTTCCTTATGGTCCAACTTTCACAGCCATCCGTTGCAACTGGGAAAAAATTATAGCCTTGACTATGCACACTTTTGTTGGCAGGGTGATGTCCCTGCTTTACTCTATTGGTTTTTTCTTGATAAATTGAGACTGGAATTTATTTATTAAATTTATGTGCAACCCCTCTCACTACCAAGAGAGACTGGGTTGGGCAGCTTCCAATGTCATCAAATAAGACTATAAAACTCGATTATAATTATGCATGCAACAAATGTTGCAGGAACGAAATGGAGAATTTATCAAGCAATGCTTTCTTTTCTAGCGTTCTTCCTTTTGAGTGCTGGTTGTTCCCTTTCTTACTACACACATACCCAGAGACAGACAGACAGACAGACAGAAACACACACACCATGGGAAGTGAAGTGTGCATTGGATAATGCCTGCATTTTGATAATTGAGATGACTTAATCCATTAATAAAAAGAGCTACGTGACATCCATTCTTTCACTGGCAGAGCAAAAAAATCAAGAATAATTAGCCCGGTGTCCCACTTAAATCAGTAATCTTTTTAACACGGGTCTCTAGAGGAAATCTATATAATTTTTTGGTCTGCAATCTGGTAAGCCAGGATGGAGGCAGAAATGAGTCAGTTGCAGCTGTTGGAAACCCAGGTTCTTCCTCTTGGAGCCTCGGTTAGGCTGACGACTTAAGAGACATATGCTGTACGGCAGACGTATAGACAGATGCGCCGAATGGAACGACTCGTTTGAGTTTCTCTTTTTCATTTTACATATTAATTAAAGGAGGCAATTTATCTCGTTAAATAATTCACAGTGACATTTCAAAACCATTTGCCAAGTTTTGAACACACAGACACACACACACAGGATTTGCCTCAACACAGTGCGATGAATTCCAATAATGCATGAAAAGGTTTTAAAATACACACACACACACACACAAATCCCTGCATTTATTCTTCAATGTAAAATAGTGGAATCTAACCCAATGTTTCTCAGTCTTGGCAACTTTAAGACAGGTGGACTACAACTCCCAGAAATCCCCAGCCAACATGCTTTAAGATGGGGGGACTTCAACTCCCAGAATTCCCCAGCCAATATGCTTTAAGATGGGCGGACTTCAACTCCTAGAATTCCTCAGCCAGCATGCTTTAAGATGGGTGGACTTCAACTCCCAGAATTCCCCAGTCAGCATGCTTTAAGATGGGGGGACTTCAACTCCCAGAATTCCCCAGCCAATATGCTTTAAGATGGGCGGACTTCAACTCCCAGAATTCCCCAGCCAGCATGCTTTAAGATGGGCGGGCTTCAATTCCCAGAATTCTCCAGCCAGCATACTTTAAGATGGGCGGACTTCAACTCCCAGAATTCCCCAGCCAGCATGCATTAAGATGGGCGGACTTCAACTCCCAGAATTCTCCAGCCAACATGCTTTAAGATGGGCGGACTTCAACTCCCAGAATTCCCCAGCCAGCATGCATTAAGATGGGCGGACTTCAACTCCCAGAATTCTCCAGCCAACATGCTTTAAGATGGGTGGACTTCAACTCCCAGAATTCTCCAGCCAACATGCTTTAAGATGGGTGGACTTCAACTCCCAGAATTCCCCAGCCAGCATGCATTAAGATGGGCGGACTTCAACTCCCAGAATTCCCCAGCCAGCATGCATTAAGATGGGTGGACATCAACTCCCAGAATTCCCCAGCCAGCATGCATTAAGATGGGCGGACTTCAACTCCCAGAATTCTCCAGCCAACATGCTTTAAGATGGGTGGACGTCAACTCCCAGAATTCCCCAGCCAGCATGCATTAAGATGGGCGGACTTCAACTCCCAGAATTCCCCAGCCAGCATGCATTAAGATGGGCGGACTTCAACTCCCAGAATTCCCCAGCCAGCATGCATTAAGATGGGTGGACATCAACTCCCAGAATTCCCCAGCCAGCATGCATTAAGATGGGCGGACTTCAACTCCCAGAATTCCCCAGCCAGCATGCATTAAGATGGGTGGACATCAACTCCCAGAATTCCCCAGCCAGCATGCATTAAGATGGGCGGACTTCAACTCCCAGAATTCTCCAGCCAACATGCTTTAAGATGGGCAGACTTCAACTCCCAGAATTCCCCAGCCAACATGCTTTAAGATGGGCGGACTTCAATTAATCCTTGAATCCTCGCCTTCTACAGGTAGTCCTTGACTTCTGACCACATCTAAATTTCTGTTGCTAAACAGAGACAGTATGTTTTGCCCCATTTTACGACCTTTCTTGCCACAGTTCTTAAGAGAAGTAACAGTAACAGAGAGATGATCTTGGAGGTCACCTAATCCAATCTGCTATTCTTAATAAACACAGTTGTGGACCTGGGGAATTCTGGGAGTTGAATTCCACCCGTCTTAAAGTTGCTGAAGTTAAAGAATAGCTGATTTAACCAAAGGGTTAACTGCATTTA
Organism: Coluber constrictor foxii; assembly: GCA_038048745.1. NCBI lineage: Eukaryota > Metazoa > Chordata > Lepidosauria > Squamata > Colubridae > Coluber > Coluber constrictor. The sequence goes on from JAWJVD010000213.1 coordinate 63,056, forward strand.
TGAGTTGCAACCTGAAACCAATTCTGTAGGATTATTGATTTCATTATTGGTTTGAGGTGAGACCGAAGTAGCACATCATATTAGCACATCCAATTTAACCATGGTTAAAAAGAAGAAAGTGTGGATGATGGATGTGGATGTGGCAATACAGGGGGACACTGGTATTCCTCGACTTACGACCGTAATCAAGCCCAAAATTCTGGTTAATTGTTCCCACTGTCAGGACATTCCTTCTTGGATCGAGGTTGGACCTCTCTTTAATGATCTTCCACCTGTCCCTTCTTGTCCTGCTCTCAAGACAGGTGCTTTGAAAGAATCTCCTGCCTGTCGGTTAGCTCTTGATGAACCCTACCACAAAACATGGTTTATCAAATGGTTTAACTAGGTTTAAGGTGGGTTGTGAGCTCTAAACAGGCCCAGGTGGAGAAACTGCAGGAAACGAGAGAGGGAGCGATGAAATGGATAAATTTTTGGATCATTTTCAGAGGGAACACAAATCAAGCAACATCTATACCAGGGGTGAAATCCAGCAGGTTCTGACAGGTTCTGGAGAACCTGTAGCGGAAATTTTGAGCAGTTCAGAGAACCGGCAGATACCACCTCTGGCTGGCCCCAGAGTGGGGTGGGAATGGAGATTTTACAATATCTTTCCCCCAGGAATGGGAAGGGAATGGGGATTTTGCAATATCTTTCCCCCAGGAATGGGGAGGGAATGGAGATTTTGCAATATCTTTCCCCCAGGAATGGGGAGGGAATGGAGATTTTGCAATATCTTTCCCCCAGGAATGGGGAAGGAATGGGGATTTTGCAATATCCTTCCCCTGCCACGCCCACCAAGCCACGCCAACAGAACCGGTAGTTAAAAAAATTTGGATTTCACCCCTGGCCTATACATTAAATTTCTGTGCGTCCGTGCCTATATTTGTTCTGTAGACGCAGAGAGGATGCCATATGCAATTTGGGTATTTTTTTAAAAAAAAAACAAAATCCAACAGGGTCTGATTGCTATGAAACCCAAACGATTGTTAAAAGTACCGATAGGGCTGTGCGAAGGATTGCGGTTGAGCTTGTTCTCTGCGTAAATCAGCTCTTTGAAGCCAATTGCTCCATTGATTTGACAGATCGAATTTGGTGGGGTTTTAATCAAATGGCTAGTTTAACCGTTAGGAATCTTGAGTAGACAGAAATGACACCCCCCCCCCTTTCTTTTCTTTTTTCCCTGAGTCTAACTGTTCCGATGATGCCACATTTCAGACTAAAATGGCTGAACTCGTGTGTGTGTGTGTGTGTGTGTGTGTGTGTGTGTGTTGTGTGTGTGTGTGTGTTAAACGCTCATTGATCACACCCCAGGCTTCGCTATTCAAATTAACCCTAAAATATATATATTACGCTTTTCACTGTTTTCTGTCTCTCTCGTTGGTTGCCTTTTCACTTCCTTTGCTGACTTGGGGGATTCAAGGTTACGAAGTCACTTGAAATCCTTCATCCTCAGCAACTGAAGGAAGATGCTGATCCCAAATTGGGATCATTCAACCAATTTGAATGATTTGGAAACGCCGAGGAAGAGAGTTCGGAATGGAAAACTTTTCTCAATCTCTCTGGCCACCCCTCCTCTTCCTTCACCCCCTCCTCTTTCTTCCTTCCTCCTCTTCCCTCCTCTTCCTTCCCCTCCCCTTCCCCTTCTCCTCCTGTCCCTCTCCCCCTCCTCTTCCTCCCTCCTTCCCCTCCCCCTCCCCTTCTCCTCCTGTCCCTTCCCGCTTCCTCCCCCTCCGTTCCTCTTCCTTTTCCTCCTCCTCTCCATCTCCCTCTCCCTCCCATCCTCTTTTTCCTACCCCTCTCTTCCTTTCTCCTCCTCTTCATATTCTTCCCCCTCTCCCTCCTCTCTCCCTCCCCCTCCCTTCCTCTTCTTTTTCCTTTTCCTCTCCATCTCCATCTCCCTCTCCCTCTCCCTCCCATCCTCTTTTTCCTCCCCCTCTCTTCCTTTCTCCTCTCCATCTTCTTCCCCCTCTCCCTCCTCTCTCCCTCCCCCTCCCTTCCTCTTCTTTTTCCTTCTCTCTTCATCTCCCTCTCCGTCCCATCCTCTTTTTCCTCCCCCTCTCTTCCTTTCTCCTCCTCTCCATCTCCTTCTCCCTCCCCTCCCCCTTCCTCTTCTTTTTCCTTCTCCTCTCCATCTCCATCTCCATCTCCCTCTCCCTCCCATCCTTTTTCCCCCCCCTCTTCCTTTCTCCTCCTCTCCATCTTCTTCCCCCTCTCCCTCACTTCTTCTGCTTCCTCCTCCTCTCCCTCCTCCTCTTCTTCATCCCCGTACCCTTCCCCTCCTTCTGTATCTCCCCTTCCTCCCCTTCCCCCTCCTTCCCCCTCCCACCCAATGTCACCAGTATCACGCATCTATACATCTGGCCGGAAATGTTTTCCAGCAAATCTAATTGTTGCATTAGCCCACTGTCACTTTCTGCTTTTCCGTTGACCTCCCGCTGTCTCTTAGCGTGATAAAAGCATGTCCGGGGTGGGTCTGCCTGCTGCCCCATTCGCTCTGACCCACCTGGGTCATCGGCAAAGATGGCCTTTCCCAGGGACCCCATTACAATGATTAAGCTCCAAACGGAGAGTCCTCTTCCCTCCTTCCAGCGGCAAAACAACTCCGCCGGGATCAGTTGGGGAATGCCGAGCTGGACGGGAAAAACTGCACCCCTCAGTTTGCGCAGCACAGGCTGAGTTCTTTGCCCACAAACACCGTACTGAGACACAGCCAGTCCTTGATTTACAACCGTTGGCTTAGTGACTGTTCCAGCAACTGCAGTGATTCACTTAACCACGGTGGCAAGACAGGTCATAAGATGGGTTAAAATTCATTTCACCACTGTCTTGCTTAACAACATACATTTTGGGCTCCATTGCGGTTGTCAGTTGAGGACTAGCTTGTATTAACATTGACTTAAAATTACCCCAGATGGGAAGGAAAAGAGCAAGATGCGGCCAGAGTGGAGGTGAGCTCCTATCTCTGGCTACCATCCACCTCCAGCGTGGAAGTGGTGCAAGGCAGGAGAAGAAGCAACGGATGGAAAGTAATCAAAGAGAGAAGCAATTTAGAACTAAGGAGGAAATTTCCTGACGGGGAGGACAATTAACCAGTGGATAACCATTTGTCGAGAATGGTATAGACCCGTGATGGCTAACCTTTTTGCCATCGTGTGCCAAAAGTGGGGGGAGCGTGGTGGGGTCACAACGCACGTGTGCCCACATCCATAATTCTATGCGCCCCGCCCCACGTGCTCCCTCCACTTTTGGCACGTGATGGCACAGTGGGCCCGGTAGGCCCGTTTTTTGCTCTCCTCAGGCTCCAGAGCCTTTTTAGAAGCCTGGGGAGGGCAAACACGTCCTTCCCCACCCCCCTAGAGGCCCTCCGGAGGCTGGAAACAGCGTATTTCCTGACCCCAAAAATCAACTGGCTGGTGCACGAATGTGTGCTGGAGCTGAGCTTGCGGACCCAGCAATATGGGTCCATGTGCCACCTGTGGCACCCATGCCATAGTTTGCCATCACGGGTATAGACACTGGCCTCCTCAATTTCTGCTTCGGGCAGATTTCTGCCTCCCTTAAGATTTTTCCCATTGCTCATTTCCCATTTAGGGGAAATATTCTATCCTGCCTTTTTAATATTTCCCAAAATATTTCATTCTTCCAGGAGGTGCCGGGGAGGGTGGGGGGGAGGCTTCTCACAGGACTTCCTCCCAGCTCTCCAACAACCTGATCTTTTCCTGAAGAAATAACTGACGGGGTTGTAAGGTGGCATCGCCAGGCAAAGCAGAACTGAGAAGCTCATGGCATGATGGTCCGATGAGTCTCCGTAGTTTTCCCATCAGGTACGCCAAGTCTGAGGCTGCCTTCCCCGTATTGCTATGACGATGGGCAAAACCCTCGAAGCTGCACCATCTCTGATGGTTCATTGGGTGTTACGCAATTGCCTTGCCAGGCAGATTTTTTGGGGGGGTTGTTGTTGCTATGACGTCGGAGGGATTCAACGGTTTGCACCCTGCTTGGAAATGGGCTTCTGCAGGCTCGGGAGGGAAAAGCTCTTTGGCAGTGCTGGGAATGATGGGAGGTGTAGTCCAACACTTCTGAAAGGCATCCGATTGGGAAACGCTGGTTGGAAGGACTGGGAAAGATGGGAGGTGTAGTCCAATCCTTCTGAAAGACATCCGGTTGGGAAAAGCTGTTTGGCAGGGCTGGGGAAGATGGGAGGTGTAGTCCAATTTTCCTGAAAGATACCAGATTGGGAAAAGCTGTTTGGCAAGGCTGGGAAAGATGGGAGGTGTAGTCCAATCCTTCTGAAAGGCATCCGGTTGGGAAAAGCTGCTTGGCAGGGCTGGGGAAGATGGGAGGTGTAGTCCAATTTTCCTGAAAGATACCAGGTTGGGAAAAGCTGTTTGGCAAGGCTGGGAAAGATGGGAGGTGTAGTCCAATCCTTCTGAAAGACATCCGGTTGGGAAAAGCTGCTTGGCAGGGCTGGGAATGATGGGAGGTGTAGTCCAATCCTTCTGAAAGACATCCGGTTGGGAAAAGCTGCTTGGCAGGGCTGGGAAAGATGGGAGGTGTAGTCCAATCCTTTTGAAAGACATCCGGTTGGGAAACGTTGTTTGGCAGGGCTGGGAAAGATGGGAGGTGCAGTCCAATTTTCCTGAAAGATACCAGGTTGGGAAAAGCTGTTTGGCAAGGCTGGGAAAGATGGGAGGTGTAGTCCAATCCTTCTGAAAGACATCCGGTTGGGAAAAGCTGCTTGGCAGGGCTGGGAATGATGGGAGGTGTAGTCCAATCCTTCTGAAAGACATCCGGTTGGGAAAAGCTGCTTGGCAGGGCTGGGAAAGATGGGAGGTGTAGTCCAATCCTTTTGAAAGACATCCGGTTGGGAAAAGCTGCTTGGCAGGGCTGGGAAAGATGGGAGGTGTAGTCCAATCCTTCTGAAAGACATCCGGTTGGGAAAAGCTGCTTGGCAGGGCTGGGAAAGATGGGAGGTGTAGTCCAATCCTTCTGAAAGACATCCAGTTGGGAAACGTTGTTTGGCAGGGCTGGGAAAGATGGGAGGTGTAGTCCAATCCTTTTGAAAGACATCCGATTGGGAAAAGCTGTTTGGCAGTGCTGGGAATGATGGGAGGTGTAGTCCAATTCTCATGAAAGATACCAGGAAAAGCTGCTTGGCAGGGCAGGCTCTGAATATCCCCTCCTTGTCTCATTCTTTGATAAAAGAATTATTTGGTGTTTCATCGCGCTGAGATTCGAGTTGCCAACCGCCAGCGTTGTAGCCCTAAATACTTGAATGCCATCCACAGCGTTACGAAAATCCGCCATCCACCGTCTTCCGGCGTGATCTTGGTCACATCAATTCATCTGTGGCGTTTCCGAATCCAACTTTTTGCCATATGGAAAGTTCAAAGATTTCAGAAATTCAAGACGTTTGCCAAAGGAAACGGAGAAAGCGCCAGGCTGAGCGAAACAGCTTCTGCTTCTCCTCCCGGATTTTCTATCCAAATCGGACTTTCTGCGGTTACGATTAAGCGTTTCGTCTCGTGAAGAAAATTACAGAACGTGCTATAAAGCCTCGCCAGGCCTTCGGGCCAGGGAGACCGCCTCGTCCTCGACTTAGGACCACAATTGAGCCCAGAATTTGTGTTGCTGGGTGAGAAATGTGTTTAAGTGCTCCGTTTTACAACTTTTCTTGCCCCATTGGTTAAGCGTGACTCGCTGCCGTTGTTAAGTTAGAAACACACTTGTTAAATAAATCTGGTTTTCCCCATTGACTTTGCAAGTCTGAAAAATGGTCATAAGTTGCTTTTTTTTAGCGCCGTGTCACTAAACGAACTGTTGCAAGTTAAGTCCTTGACTTACGCCCGTAACCGAGTCCACAATTATTGTTGTCATTCACGACGGTCGTAAAGCAGATCGCTCTGTGACCACATCTGATTTTATGACATTTTTCAGGGTAGTCACTAAGTGAACATGGCAGTCGTTAAGCAAACCTGCTGGCGGTTAAGCCAACCCATTGTTGGCCATGGGATGGTTTGTGACAGAAACTGAAAAAACAGGAGGTCCTCGATTTACAACGGTTCAAGTTACGACGACACCGAAAAAAGCGACTTACGACTGCTTTTCAGACTTACAGGAACCCACTTGCAGCAACCCCATTCCCATGTTCAAAATTAGGACATTTGACAACTGGCTCATATTTATGACGGTTCCAGGGCCCCAGGGGTCACCGGATCCCCTTTTGTGACCTTCTGGACAAGCAAGGAAGCCAGATTTGCTTAAAAACCGTGTTCCTGACTTAACGGCGGTGATTCGCTTAAGATCTGCAGCAAGAAAGGTTCACAAAATGGGTGGGGGGGAATTCCCTTAATGATTGTCTCACTCAGTGACAAAAATTTGGGGCTCCATTGTGGCCGTAACCCTACTTGCAAATGCCAGTTTACCATCATAAATTGGTAATCCCGGTCATGTGACCACAGCTTGACGCAAATCGCTTTAAAGGCAGTGGTGGGATTCAACCGGTTCGGGCTGGTTTGGGCAAACTGATTGTTAAATTGCTGGCTGGCCCCGCCCTTCCCTGCCCCGCCCCTTCCAGGAGCCCCCACACACCCCATTTTGGCTCCCAGGTAAGTGCAGGGAGGCCTCCTAAGCAGGGGTGAAATGCTACTGGTTCGGTCCGGTTCGGCTTAACTGGTAGTGATGGCGGCAGGTGGTTCGGAGAACAGGTAGCAATGGCAGTGCGAGGTTCCCCTCAGCCACCCGGTCGACATTACGTCCTAGTTTTAACCAGGAAGTAACCTGTTTTTTACCCTCTGTGCATGCGTGCATGTCCAAACGGTAGGGAAGGTAAGTAGATGTCACCCCTGCTGCTAGGCCCAAAATGGGGCACGGAGGGGTGCGGCGCAGTCCCCCTACATCCTATTTTGTTCCTAGGAGGCTGCAGGAAGGCCTACTAGGCCCAAAATGGCGATGTGGGGGAGCAGCGCATTTCTCCACCCGCCGCCGTGGCCCATTTTTGCTCCCGGGGGGTGCAGGAGGCCAAGTGCTGCCTGTCACACACCCCTGGCCACGCCCATCATGGCCACGCCCACCCAGCCAGTCATTAGGACAGAGAACCAGTTGTTAAATTATTTGAATCCCATCACTGTTTAAAGAGTTGGCTGGGGGCCAAGTTCCCAAAATGCAGCGAATCAAATGTGGAAAATAGAAGATTGAGCTGGGGGGGAAAATATATAGTGTATGTATGTATGTATGTATGTATGTATGTATGTATGTATATACATACATACATACATACATACATACATACATATATATATATAAGTCTTTGGTTATTCGGGTCTTCTCCCGAATTGGAAGTATCTTGGCGACGTTTTGAAAAAGTCTCATTCGTCATCTTCAGGCTGGTGTTCTCGGCTTCGTGCTTGGTGTTCATTGCTCCTGGAAGCACGAAGCCGAAAACACCAGCCTGAAGATGACGAATGAGACCGTCGAAACGTCGCCAAGATACTTCTAATTTTACGCGGGAGAAGACCCGAATAACCAAAGACCTACATACAAACACCTGCGAAAACCTCAGAAAACACACACACACACACACACACGCATATATATATATATATATATTCTTCAGCAGTGAAGAGCTTGCTAGAGACCAAACGCCCCCAAAATTGCATGTTTCCATTTTAATCGAGTCTGCAACCCAGATTTCTTGTTATCTCTCCTCGCTTGGCTTCTTATCTCCAACCCACCTACCTGCCCAGGTAAGTTATCTCCAGGTGGCTGAATTTTCTCTCCCTCTCTCTATTACAGATAGAGAGTTGGAAAAATGAGGAGAACATCCAGGGCATCAGTTTTTTTTTTTTTAAAAAAACCATAATCCAGAAGGGCCCAAATTTCTACTGGGAACGAATGAAGTTAACCGTTTCCAGATGTCTTGCAGAAAAGTTTCAATATCCTTCCAAACCTGATCGAAAGCAATGGAATTACAGCTTTAAAAACAAAAACAAAAAAATAAAATCTAGGAAAGCACCTTTGGATGAAAATGCTCTACACAGGTTTGATTAAGTCTTCTTATACATTTCATCATAATATAACATAAATTACATATGCGTCTTAATATTTATATTAACTTGTTATCTATTCTTTATTCGATTAACCTGTGTAGAAAAATAACACTGTCTGACTGATTGTATTGTATTGTAATAAATTTCAATGGAGTATTTTTTTTTTAAAGAAAAGAAAAGAAAATGCTCTTACGGGTAGGCCTCGACGTACGACCACAACTGAGCCCAAAATTATCTGTGGCTAAGCGGAACAATTATGAAGTGAGTTTCGCCACCGTTTCTTGCCACCGTTGTTAAGTGAATCACTGCAGTTATTAAGTTAGTAACAAGGTCGTTAAGTGAATCCGGCTTCCCCGTTGATGTCGCTTGTCGGAAGGTCGCAAAAGAGGATCGCGTGACCCTGGAGATGCTGCGACCGTCGTAAATACGAATTGGTTGCCAAGCGTCTGAATATTTTGATCATGTGACTCTGGGGACGCAACAACGGTCGTAAGCAGGGGTGGGTTCTAAATTTTTTTTACTACCGGTTCTGTGGGCGTGGCTTATTTTGTGGGTCTGGCTTGATGGTCATGTGACAATTATTTAGAATTTAGCAGAGGTCCTGGTCTATCAGGCTTTTAACTACTTGCAGAGCTGAACCGGTCTACTCATTTTGTTTATGGACACACTGGTCTACTCATGTATTTTTGCAGGCACTGGTCTACTCATGTATTTTTGCAGGCACCGGTCTACTCATTTGTTTTCTTTTAACACTGATCAGCTGTAGGGCGGCCCTTTGAAGCCCCAGGGCAAGAGTTTAAACAGTTTTTTTCCCTCTAGCCATCAGCTGGGACTCAGGAGGCAGCAATAGATTGGGGGAGGGGCCAAATAAAAAGAAAGAATGACGGGGGTGGCGGAGGGGATGGGGGGTGTGCAGATGGGGGGGTGAGGGGGGCAGAACCAGTTCAGTGACGTCATTTGGTCACCGCTACCGGCTCGGGAGAACCGGGCCGAACCGGGAGGAACCCATCACTGGTCATAAGTGTGAAAAACGTAAGTCACTTTTTTCACTCCCATTGTAACTTTGAATTCCCTCCCTTTGAATTCACTCCCATTGTAACTTTGAATTCACTCCCATTGTAACTTTGAAAGTTACACTCCCATTGTAACTTTGAATTGTAACTTTGAATGGTGAACTGTTATAAGTCGCGGGCTACCTGCAAAAGAAGCTTATCTTTATTTAATAAAAGGTCCTTTTTTCCCAACAGCTGCTCTTAAGCAAATATATTGAGTTTCCTACTACCGTATTTTTCGGAGTATAAGCCACACCATAGTCTTTGGGGAGGAAAATAAGAAAACAGCTGATTGGCAGGTGGATAGGCTTCCTGGAATACCCCCAATCAGCTGTTTCCAGAGGTGAATTTTAGCAACAGATTCCTTGGTTGTGAGCTCTGTGCCTTGCTTTTTTTTTTCTGCCTCTGAAACTTTTGAGACTCCGTTTCAGAAAAAAAAAAAAAATTCCTGCCTCTGAAAGCCTCCGAAACAGAGCTTCAGAAAAAAAAGCCTCTGAAACTCTGTTTGGAGGCTTTTTTTCTGAAGCTTTTTTTCTGATGCTTTTTTCAGCCTCTGAAACCTCCATTTGAGAAGCTGGGTGGGGCTACATTCAAGTATAAGACGCACCCAGATTTTCACCCACTTTTTGGGGGGCGAAAGGTGCATCTTATACTCCAAAAAATACGTTATTTCTCCAAAGGCTCATCCTTGGGGGGATCCCAAAATGTTCCTTTTTCTCCCTGCGATCTCATCCTTTGTAAATCTGATGTAACCAACAAGATAGAATAGAATAGAGTAACTTCCAATAGTTGGAAGGGACCTTGGAGGTCTTCTAGTCCAACCCCCTGCTTAGGCAGGAAATCCTACACCGCTTATCCCATCAACTGCTTTTGATTGAACCTTCAACCCTTAGGCAGAGATTTCCCCTGATTGATAAACAGCTGGAAGCCAGGGAGTGTATTTATTACCCACCGTGGAAAAACGAAAAAAACCTTTCCTATATTTTATGTGGTTTGCTTACAGCAGAAAAGGGGGCTGCAAAAGATAGGAAACTATCTTAATGCGAGATAAATGCGTGGCACCTTCTCCCCGATTGCCTTGAAAGGTGCCAATAAATATTTAACTCCAGAGATGCCTGGCGCTTGGCCTTTGGACCATTATCTGCGGAGAATAGAATAGCTGCTCTTTTGTAAACTGATATATTGACCCCCATAAAAAGGTAGGATTATTTTGCCTATCAGGGCCCTCAATGGGACACTGTTAGAAAATGAAGGATGGTACCATTCAGGGGATTGGCGCAGAGCTGAAAGAGGTTTGTGTGTTTGTGTTTATGTCCGTGTGAGAGACATAGAAAGAGAAAGGGAAAGAGAAGGAGGGAGGGAGGGAGGGAGAGAAAGAGAGAGGTGGAGGGAGACAGAGAGAGAAAGTGGGAGGGAGAGAGAGAAGGAGGGAAAGAGGGAGGGAAAGGATGGTACCATTCAGGGGATTGGCGCAGAGCTGAAAGAGGTTTGTGTGTTTGTGTGTGTGTGTGAGAGAGAGAGAGAGGGAGAGAGAGAGAGAGGGAGGGAGGGAAAGAAAGAGAGAGGTGGAGGGAGACAGAGAGAGAAAGTGGGAGGGAGAGAGAGAAGGAGGGAAAGAGGGAGGGAAAGGATGGTACCATTCAGGGGATTGGCGCAGAGCTGAAAGAGGTTTGTCTGTTTGTATTTATGTGTGTGTGTGTAAGAGAGAGAGAAAGAGAAAGAGAAAGAGGGAGGGAGTGGGAGAGAGAGGGAGGGAGGGAGAGAAAGAGGGAGGGGGAGGGAGAAGGAGGGAAAGACGGAGGGAAAAAGAGGGATAGAGGAAGAGGGGAAGGGAGGGAGAGAGAGAGAGAGAAAGGGGGAGAGGGAGGGAGAGAGAAAGGGAGGGAGAGGGAGAGAGAGGAAGAGAGGAAGAGAGAGGGAGGGAGGGGGAGAGAGGGAGGGAGGGAGAGAAAGGGAGGGAGGGGGAGAGAGAAAGAGGGAGAGGGATGGAAGGATGGAGGGAGAGAAAGAAAGAGAGAGGGAGAGAGAAAGAGTGGGATGGAGAAAGAGGAAGGGAGGGGGAGAGAGAGAAAGTGGGATGGAGGGAAAGAGAAAGATACAGAGAGAAAGAGGGAGGGAGAGAGAGAAAGGGAGAGGGGGAGAGAGAGAGAGAGAGAAAGAGATACAGAGGGAAAAGATGCGCCTGTGTGTCCATTTGTGTCTTTGTGGGGAGAGAGAGAGAGAGAGAGACCCCCTTTTGAGACCTTCTGACAAGCAAAGTCAGATTCCCTTAACAACGGGGTTCCTAACTTATCCACTGCCGCGATTCACTTAACAACCCGTGGCAAGGAAGGTTGTAACACAGGCCCAGACTCACTTCACAGACGTCTCGCTTAACAACGGGAATTCTGCTCCAAACTGTGGCCGTAAGTCGAGGAGGACCCCTTGCGCCGTTCCGTTTCAAAACTCCCCAGGCTCAGGGCCACAAAAACCCTGTGATGTGAAGGCGGAGACAGAGATTGGATGGCTAACCTGAAGCTCCTTGCCAAACTGGAGTTCAGAGCTAAGACAGTAAATTTTTATTCTCCCCCCTCCCACTCCCAAGTTGGGCACCGGTCCAGGAAAAAAATACAACACCCTGTTGCCTTGGCAAAGTCTGTGTGTGCTCGGTGCGCACCCAAAATCCCACGGCGCAGTTGTGTGCACATGTCATCAATTTGTATGCATTTGCATAATTTGCACCCGTTCTGTCATGCGTGACTGGAGGAACCGTTCGGAGGGTTTGTGCTGGGGGAGGAAAAAGACAGATGTAGAAGCAAAGGACAGCAAAGGGTTAAATCTGGTGTGTGTGTGTGTGTGTGTGTGGAGGGGGGGGGATTCCCTAGATGCTGGGATTCAGGTGGAGGGGAGCATGCTGCAGCTCAATGCTGTCATGTCTCAACCGGACCCCTTCCTGGGGGAGCTTGGGGCAAACCACACATAACTGAGAAACGCCATGCCTAACACAAGAGCTCCAACTATCCTAAAACCCAGAGTTGTAAATTTTATGGAAACGTCTTGCAAATAATGTGCTTTTCCAACCCAAATTGGAAAGGAAGGATGCCTTGGAAAGTCCGGCTCTGTTTTATTAATTTTTATTCTCAAGAAAATAACAGAACAGAACAGAACAGAACAGAACAGAACAGAACAGGAGCAGAGCAGAGCAGAGCAGAGCAGAGCAGAGCAGAGCAGAGCAGAGCAGAGCAGAGCAGAGTAGAGTAGAGTAGAGTAGAGTAGAGTAGAGTACAAAAGAACAGAGACTAGAGACTAGAGACTAGAGACTAGAGACTGGACTGGACTGGACTGGAATAGAGTAGAACAGAACAGAACAGAACAGAACAGAACAGGAGACTAGAGACTAGAGACTAGAGACTAGAGACTAGAGACTAGAGACTAGAGACTGGACTGGACTGGACTGGACTGGACTGGACTGGACTGGACTGGACTGGACTGGACTGGAGAGGAGAGGAGTGGAGTGGAGTGGAGTGGAGTAGAGTAGAGTAGAGTAGAACAGAACAGAACAGAACAGAACAGAGACTAGAGACTAGAGACTAGAGACTAGAGACTAGAGACTAGAGACTAGAGACTAGAGACTAGGACTAGACTGGAGTGGAGTGGAGTGGAGTGGAGTGAAGTGGAGTAGAACAGAACAGAACAGAACAGAACAGAGACTAGGGACTAGGGACTAGGGACTAGAGACTAGAGACTAGAGACTAGAGACTAGAGACTAGGACTGGACTGGACTGGACTGGACTGGACTGGACTGGACTGGACTGGACTGGACTGGAGAGGAGTGGAGAGGAGTGGAGTGGAGTGGAGTGGAGTGGAGTGGAGTAGAACAGAACAGAACAGAACAGAACAGAACAGAACAGAACAGAGACTAGAGACTAGGGACTAGGGACTAGAGACTAGAGACTAGAGACTAGAGACTAGGACTGGACTGGACTGGACTGGACTGGACTGGACTGGACTGGACTGGACTGGACTGGAGAGGAGTGGAGAGGAGTGGAGTGGAGTGGAGTGGAGTGGAGTGGAGTAGAACAGAACAGAACAGAACAGAACAGAACAGAACAGAACAGAGACTAGAGACTAGAGACTAGAGACTAGGACTAGACTGGAGTGGAGTGGAGTGGAATGGAATGGAATAGAATAGAGTAGAATAGAGTAGAATAGAGTAGAATAAGGAATAGGATAGGATGGGATGGGATGGGATGGGATAGGATAGAATAGAATAGAATAGAATAGAATAGAATAGAATAGAATAGAATAGAATAGAATAGAATAGAATAGAATAGAATAGAATAGAATACCAATGCCAGTCTGAACATCTGGCTGACTGTCAGACTAATAATAATAATAATAATAATAATAGTAATAGTAATAATAATAGTAATAATAGTAATAATAATAATAATAATAATAATAATAGTAATAATAATAATAATAATAATGCCAATTGAAGGATGTAAGCTATTTGGAGTATAACTGTTTTGGCAAATGACTGACAGGCATTGACAAAATCCCCATCAGTCAATTGCAAAAGGCAGCTTTACTCGGAACAGCTGACATCCTGTGACAAGACCAGCAAAATACTTCTCAGATCCTTGGGAAGGACTCAATAGGTGGATTAAAAAATCCGAAATCCAGTCTAAACATCTGGCGGAGTGTAGAACCAGACATGATGATACCATAATAGAAACAGCAGCTCTGCTTAGGCGCCTTTGCATGCCAGTTTCTAATAAGCTGCCTTACATTTTATTTTAATTATTAACACCATTTCTCTGTGTTGATATATCTTAAATGTTCAGTTAAGGAGCAACTGCAAATGAACGCAACCTGCAACTGTGTGGAACAAAGGCTGGGGGAAAAAAATATAATACAATTTCTATCCCACCCCAAACCAACAACACTCTTTGCTTGCCAAGAAAGTTATAAAGAGAGGATCTTCTTGCTCCATCGCTTCCTCCCGATCTGTGTGGGATACCCCATCACAATCCTCCCCGCTGTTCCTTTAACGAAGTCACAGAAGGATCACCTGGTGGCCTCCTTTCCTTCTCTATTCTTCTGCTGTGATGTACATAAAAAGGCGAGAGCTGTAGAATTAGAGATAGCTATACCCTGTCATAAAAGGGATGCGGTGGCTCAGTGGCTAAGACGCTGAGCTTGTCGATCGAAAGGTTGGTAGTTCAGTGGTTCGAATCCCTAGTGCTGTGTAATAGGGTGAGTTCCCGTAACTTGTCCCAGCTTCTGCCAACCTAGCAGTTCGAAAGCAGGTAAAAAATGCAAGTAGGAAAATAGGGACCACCTTGGTGGGAAGGGAACAGCGTTCCGTGCACCTTTGGCGTTGAGTCATGCCAGCCACATGACCACGGAGACATCTTCGGACAGCGCTGGCTCTTCGGCTTTGAAACGGAGATGAGCACTGCCCCCTAAAGTCGGGAACGACTAGCACATATGTGCGAGGGGAACCTTTACTTTTATATACTGTCATTCTCCAGATAATGTGAATTGTTGCTTGTGGCTCAAGTCTTTTTCCTCTCTTGGGTTGGTCTGCCTCATTTTTGCTCTTCAGAGTTTCTGATGTTCGGTCATGTCTAATTAAATTAATACCGTAATTTAATAATACAGGCAGTCCTCAACTTATGATCACAACTGAACTCAAAATATCTGCTGCTAAGCGAGACAGTTGTTTTGCCCCATTTATGAACTTTCTTGCCAGAGTTGTTCAGTTAGTAACATGGTTGTGAAGTGAATCTGGCTTCTTCATGGACTTTGCATGTTACCGTCTCCTGGTGATTGGCCCAAAGTCACCCAGCTGGCTTTCATGGCTTAGGAGAAACTAGAACTCACCGTCACCTGGTGATTGGCCCA
Organism: Coluber constrictor foxii; assembly: GCA_038048745.1. Classification (NCBI taxonomy): domain Eukaryota; kingdom Metazoa; phylum Chordata; class Lepidosauria; order Squamata; family Colubridae; genus Coluber; species Coluber constrictor. The sequence goes on from JAWJVD010000213.1 coordinate 78,084, forward strand.
AAGTCACCCAGCTGGCTTTCATGGCTTAGGCGGAACTAGAACTCACCGTCACCTGGTGATTGGTCTAAAGTCACCCAGCTGGCTTTCATGGCTTAGGCGGAACTAGAACTCACCGTCTCCTGGTGATTGGCCCAAAGTCACCCAGCTGGCTTTCATGGCTTAGGCGGAACTAGAACTCACCGTCTCCTGGTGATTGGCCCAAAGTCACCCAGCTGGCTTTCATGGCTTAGGCAGAACTAGAACTCACCGTCTCCTGGTGATTGGCCCAAAGTCACCCAGCTGGCTTTCATGGCTTAGGCGGAACTAGAACTCTCCTGGCTTCTAGGCTAGCACCTTCACCACTACACCAACCCGAGAATCAAGCACCCAGGAAAAATTCCCAGAAACTACAGAAATTTCCTGCAGCCAACAGGCAAGGAAAGGAAGCCGGGAAAGTTGCCTCGTGTATCCTAGTGCATCTCCTTCAGTCAGGCGGCAGTTTGCAAACTCTTTCCTCTCCCACACAGTTGCCATAAATGCACATCCGACAGAAGGCCCAGATGGGAGTGCCATCAATGACTTCGTCTTTGGAAATTTTGCCAGTACTGATTACAGAGCAACCGTTTTCTAGCCTGGTGTCTCCTTCTCCTTCTCCTTCTCCTTCTCCTCTTCTTCTTCTTCCTCCTTCTCCTCCTTCCTCTTCTTCCTCCTCCTCTTCTCCTCCTTTCTCCTCTTCCTCCTCCTCTTCTCCTCCTCCTCCTCCCCCTCCTCTTTTCAGATAACTCCCTGCAGTTTTCCTGGCAAGATTTTTTTTACAGATGTGGTTTGCCCTTTCCTTTATTTTAGGGCTGAGAGCAAGCGGCTGGCCCAAGTTCACAAAACTGCATTTGTGCCCAAGGCAGATCAAGAATTCACTGTCTCCTGGCTTCTCGCCTATTGCCTTAATCACCATGCCAAACAGCCATCTTCAATTATTATTCAAGTACGCCTGTTATCTATCTGGCTGGGAGTTCTTTTCTTGCCATACTGGGTCACTTTCTTGAAAGAGAAAGAGGGAAGGAAGGAGGGAGGGAGAAAGGGAAGGAGAGAGAAGGAGCTTGATCAGAGAAGGAAAAGAGGAGGGAGAGAGGGAAGGAGATGAATCAGGGAGGGAGGGAGGGAGACAGGAAGAAAGGAAGGAAGGAAGGAAGGAAGGAAGGAAGGAAGGAAGGAAGGAAGGAAGGAAGGAAGGAAGGAAGGAAGGAAGGAAAGAGGGAGAAAGGAAGGAAGGAGAGAGGGAGAGGTGGAAGGAAATGAATTGGGAGATGCAGGGAGGGAAGAAGGAAAGGAGGGAAAGGGACAGAGAGATGGAGATGGATGCAAGTAGGAAGCAGAGAGAGAGAGAGAAAGAGAGAGAGAAGATGAATCGGGGAAGGGAGGGAAGGAGAGACAGAGGGAAGGAGAGAGAGGAAGAAAGGGAAGGAGAGAGAAAGAGATAGATGAGAGAAGGATGGGAGAAGGAGGAAGGAGGGAGGAAGGAAGGAGAGAGGGAGAAAGGAAGGAAGGAGAGAGAGAAAGAGAGGGGGAAGGAGATGAATTGGGAGTGGAAGGGAGGGAAGGAGGAAAGGAGGGAAAGGGAGAGAGAGAAGGAGATGGATGGAAGAAGGAAAGAGAGAGAGAGAGAGAAGATGAATTGAGGAAGGAGAGACAGGGAAGGAGAGAGAGGAAGAAAGAGAAGGTAAGAGAAGGAGATTGATCGGAAAAGGAAAAGAGGAGAGAGGGAGGGAGGGAGAGAGAGGGGAAGGAAGGAAAGAAGGAAGGAAGGAAGGAAGGAGAGAGGGAGAAAGGAAGGAAGGAGAGAGGGAGAGGGGGAAGGAGAGGAATTGGGAGTGGGAGGGAGGGAAGAAGGAAAGGAGGCAAAGGGAGAGAGAAGGAGATGGAAGGAAGAAGGAAAGAAAGAGAGAGAGAGAGAAGATGAATTGAGGAAGGAGAGACAGGGAAGGAGAGAGAGGAAGAGAGAGAAGGAGATGGATGGGAGAAGGAAATGAGGAAGAGAGGGAAGGGGATGAATCAGGAAGGAAGGAAGGAAGAAGGGAGAGAGAGAGAGAGAGAGAGAGAGAATTTTTCTGTTGAAATGATGCCAAACACCTGATGCTAAAGATGTCTGGTCCAATTTCCTCACCCAGAACCGCAAGTTCATCCCCAAAGGTACGAATTGCATCAAAGCTGGACCAAGAGCCCTGCAGGACCTTACGAAAAACCATCTTCCCGATTTCCAAGAACTCCACAACGCAGAGACAGAGACGGCCTCCCCATCACCCCAGGAGCATTGCCGACTAATTAGATCACCCCCCTATTAGCTAATGCAGCATTAAGCCCCATTAAGGACGGAGCTGCGGTGCGATCCCGGAGGGCAGGCTGGCCATCACAGACCGTAAAACGCCCCCCCTCTCCTCCCCCCACCCTCAATTTTAATGAAGTTCCTTTCAAAGCCCAGCACTTCCCTTCCCACCAACCCACCCACCCAGCTACGGTGGCAATCACCAGTGAAATGGTTGGAAATACGACCATGGATGATGAATGGAGAACCACAAACGGCTTCTGAGGGCTTCAGGTTGAGATCTTTAACTTGAAGGGACCCCGGAGGTCTTCTAGTCCAACCCCCTGCTTAGGCAGGAGACCCTGTACCAGGGATGGCTAAGCTTTTTGCCGTCGGTTGCCAAAAGCAGGGGGAGTGCGGGGAGGTCATGCACGGGTGTGCCCACACCCATAATTCAATGCGTCCTGCCCCTCCCGTGCATGCACACGCAACCCCCCCTGCACTCCCCCCAACTTTTGGCATGTGATGGCATGGTAGGCCCATTTTTTGCCCTCCCCAGGTTCCAGAGGCTTTCTAGGAGCCTGGGAAGGGTGAAAACGGCCTTCCCCACTCTCCTGGAGGCCCTCCAGAAGCCAGAAACTGCCCGATTCCTGACTTCCAGTAGGCCTGAAAATCAGCTGGCATGGCCACTGATATGGCTCCGTGTGCCATAGGTTCCCCATCATGGCCCTATATCATTTCAAATAAATGGGTGTTCAGTCTCTTCTTAAAAACCTCCAGTGTTGGAGCATTTACAACTTCTGGTGGCAAGTCGTTCCACTGGTTAATTGTTCTCACTATCAGGAAATTTCTCCTTAATTCCAGGTTGATTCTCTGCTTATTACTTTCCATCTTTTTTTTTAAAGAATTGGAAGGGACCTCGGAGGTCTTCTAGTCCAACCCCCTGCTCAAACAGGAAACCGCACACCATTTCAGACAAATGCCTGTCCAATCTCTTGTTAAAAGCCTCCAGTGATGGAGCATTCACCATTTCTGGAGGCAAGTAGTTCCACTGGTTAATTGTCCTCACTGTTAAGAAGTTTCTCCTTCGTTCTAAGTTGCTTCTCTCCTTGATGAGTTTCCATCCATTGTTTCTTGTCCTGCCTTCAGGTGCTTTGGAGAATAGCTTGACTGCCTCTTCTTTGGGGGGCAGCCCCTCAAATATTGGAAGGCTGCTATCATGTCACCCCTAGTCCTTCTTTCCGTTAAATTAGACGTACCCAGTTCCTGCAACCGTTTATCACCTGTTTTAGTGCGTTTTGGTTTTATGTCCAAAGCACCTCCTTTACATGTCCCCAAAAAACTTTTTAAAATGTCTTCTTCGGCCATAAATCGTTTTGACGCGATTGATGGAACAAAACTCAAAAATGTAAGGCTGAGACAACACACTATAAGCTATGTAAGAGGGTTTATAAACCACAATGGTTAGATTCCCATTTCGTTCATTCTTAAACTCCAAGGTGAATTGTATCAATACATTATTGTATTTAGAGGTGTCCCTAAAATAAAGGTAAAGGTTCCCCTCGCACATATGTGCTAGTCGTTCCCGACTCTAGGGGGCGCTGCTCATCTCCGTTTCAAAGCGGAAGAGCCAGTGCTGTCCAAAGACGTCTACGTGGTCATGTGGCCGGCATGACTCAATGCCAAAGGTGCACAGAACGCCGTTCCCTTCCCACCAAAGGGGGTCCCTATTTTCCTACTTGCATTTTTTACCTGCTTTCGAACTGCTAGGTTGGCGGAAGCTGGGACAAGTCATGGGAGCTCCCCCTGTTACGCGGCGCTAGGGATTCGAACCGCCGAACGGCCAATCTTTCGATCGACAAGCTCAGCGTCTTAGCCACAGAGCCACCGCGTCCTCTTAGGTGTCCCTAAGAGAGGATCAAAAAAGGGAAGATGGCAATCACAACAGTACAATATCCTGTCTCTTTTTATGTGCTTTGTCGTTTTATGGGAAGGTTTGCTGCAGGAAAAAAGGTTTCTGATTAAATGTTAAAAATAACCCAGAGGAATTAGGATCTATTAATATCCTAACCTTTTTGGGGGGGGGCAAATGAATAATAATAATTCTTCCCCCACCCCCCACCCCCAGTCAGGAAAGTCAGCATTTTATAAAAAGGTAATTCATTTTTCCAATGTTTTAAAGGGAAACATAGATTTACCGATGGCTGACATTTAAAAAAAAATGAATTAATTCATCCGCGAGGTTGCGTGGTTTTTAATATTATTGTTGTTGTTGTTGTTGTTATTTCTACTACTACTACTACTACTACTACTACTACTACTATCACCATCACCACCACCACTACTACTACTATTATTATTTCTGGGTGACCTACTGGGGACCCAAAACTCAGGCAGTTTTTTTTTACAACTTCCTATTTATTTACCATCCAAACTTTTTTTTCATCCTTTTTTATTTATTTATTTATTTAAAAAATGGGGATCTGTCAATCTGCAAAGCCACTCAGCCTGCAAGGACAGATCCCCAGGCAAGATTTAGAGAACGGGCCTCCGTCTTTTTCTACTGCCTTGTCTTCCATTTGATCTTTCATGCATTTTTCATCTTCTCTTTATTAGAGACAGATCATCTCCGTCCTTGGCTCGCTCTGATTGATTGCAATTTCTCGGCTTTGGATGACTGGAGGCCAATAAATTATTTAAATAAAGACATTTAAAGATAGGAAAATGTCCCTGAAGCCTTGCCATCCTTTGGTCTCGTCTTCCTTTCCGCTTTGACGCCGCCTCTAGCTGGGCTAAACTATTCCTTGTGGTCCTCGAGTTACGACCACAAACAGGCCCAGAATTTCTGTGGCTAGGGGAAACATTTGTTCAGCGAGGGGGGGTTTTTTTGCCCCGTTTTACAACCTTTCTCGCCACGCTGGTTAAGTGAACCGCTGCCATTGTTAAGTGAGTCACATGGTTGTTAAGTGAATCGGGCATCCCCCATGGACTTTGCTTGACCAGAAGGTCGCAAAAGGGGATCTCAAGACCCGGAGGACACTGCGACCGTCATAAATATGAGTCAGTGGCCAAGCGTCTGAATTTTGATTACGCGATCACGAGGATGCTACAATGGTCGTAAGAGTGAAAAACGGTCATAAGTCACTTTTTTTCCAGTGGTGCTGGAACTTTGAATGGTTACTAAAGGAACGGTTGTAAATCAAGGACTACTTGTATCTAGTTTTTGAATTCCCGCATTTTGACCAGAGTAATTGTCACTGCGTTTTTGTATTTACCAACTGAGTTTTTCTTTTTGGACTTTTAGACTCACTGTAGATTGCTAGGCTCTTATCAGTAAGCTACTGCGCATGTCCACATTCCTTTCTTCTCTTCTAACTTTCTTTGTTCGACTGCCAAGAGGTAGCCGGGAAAGCTCCCAACATATAACTTAATTAGATAGTGAGATGTTTTTATCTCTTTACAATAAAAATGAGTTTTTTAGAAATATATCTCGGTTTATTTTCTCTTACAAAGTATACTCGAAGGAAAAAGCCACAATCCACCTCTAATTAAGGGCAATTACCCCAGGATGGGAACGGGGCTGATTGCCACTGGAGTGACAGTAATTTCACTCCATCTTTGCCTATAAATCATAGAATCACAGAGTTGGAAGGGGCCTCGGAGATCTCTTAGTCCCGCCCCCTGTTCAAAGCCGGAGTCCTTCTACAGGTAGTCCTCGACTTACAACAGTTCATTTAGTGACCGTTCAAACTTACAACGGCACTGGGAAAAAAATGACTTATGACCGTTTTTCATGCTTAAGACTGTTGCAGCATCTCCATGAGTCATGTGATTAAAATTTAGATGCTCGGACTCGTATTTATGACCGTTGCAGTGTCCCAAGGTCACATGATCATACATGGGGCTCCCCTTGAAGAGCACTCGGAGGCTCCAACTGGTCCAGAATGTGGCCGCACAGGTGATTATGGGTGCACCTCGTTGTGCCCATGTAACACCTCTCCTGCGCAGCTGCACTGGCTCCCCGTGGTCTTCCGGGTGCGTTTCAAGGTGCTGGTTACCACCTCAGGACCTGGGTATCTACGGGACCGCCTTCTGCCACCGAGAGCCTCCCACTGGCCAGTTCGCTCCCACAGAAAGGGACTCCTCAGGGTGCCGTCGGCCAAGTTATCGGCTGGCGACATCCAGGGAGAGAGCCTTCTCTGTGGGAGTCTCTGCCCTTTGGAACGAACTGCCCCCGGAAATACGCACGATCACCGACCTCTGTGTTTTTCACAGCGCCCTTAAGACCCTGCTCTTCCGACAGGTGGGGCTTGCTTTGTAATTGAGTTTTAAATTGGAGTTTTAACTTTGGGGTTTTAATTAGTGGCTGAAAATGTAATAATTTCAATAATTTTTAAATTTATATTGATGTCTGTATTTTGTGTTTTTACCTGGCTGTGCACCGCCCCGAATCCCTTGGGAGAGGGGTGGTATAGAAATAAAATTATTATGATTATGATTATGATTATGATTATGATCCCCTCTTGCGATCTCCTGACCAGCAAAGTCCATAAGGAAGCCAGATTCACAATGACCGTGTGACTAATTTAAGAACAACAACGATTCACTTATCAACTGTGGCAAGAAAAATCGTAAAATGGAGCGAAACTCACTTAGCTGTCTTGCTTAGCAAATGGAATTTTTTTTTTTAACAATGATAGTCGTATGTTAAGGACTACTGGAGGGCATTCAAGAGAAGATCCAACACAGAGAACAGAATAACAGAGTTGGAAGGGACCCTGGAGATCTTCTAGTCCAACCCCCTGCTCTGTGGCAGCCCTTCAAGTATTGGGAGATGCTACCCTGTCCCCTTGAATGGGGTGTTGGGTAGCTCAGCAGACTAAAGCTTGTTATTAACATTCAGCTGTCTGCAATTACTATAAGTTCGAATCTCCCCAGGCTCAAGGTCGACTCAGCCTTCCATCCTTTCTAAGGTGGGTCAATTGAGGACCCAGTTTGTGGGGGCAATAAGCTGACTTTGTATAAATATACAAAAGTATGAAGGCTGTTGCTTAACGCCTTGTATTATTCTGTTACTCTTACTGGAAACGCCCGCTTTGTTTATCTGTGCTCAAAATCTTTGTATTATTTGACGACAATCGATCCTGATTTTGCATTTCTCCATCCATAGTCGGTTTTCTTGAAAAGGTGTCTTGCTAAATTGATGAGTTTTGCTCCTAACGGCCTTCCGTTATTGCAACGGAAGATGGAATATTTGTGCCGAAATAGACCCATCCAAGATTAATTAAACAGGGTTATTGATGAACTTGCTGAATTAAGGCCCGCAAAATGAGATTTCAGGGAGATGAGAATTTTTTTTTTTTAGTTATTATCCTTAGTCGACGTTTTCACAGATGGTAACATTTTGATAATGAAATGTTAAGAGGTATTGAACAGTGGTATCCCAATGTTTAATCAATTCACGTTAAATGATTTTCTTCCTTAAATATTCCAAGGATGGAACGCCGCCATTTTTTTACCCAAAAAAATCTCTTTTTAGGTTCATTTTTGTGAACAGGGCTTCATGATGAATGCTTGAAGAAACAAGCTTCCACCAAAATTTATACTTTACCCTTTATGTCTTGAGTTTCACCTTTGCAAAACTCGACATGGTAAAGTTGAAATATAATGGAAGACATGTACTTTATATTAAAAAGGGCACAGATCCAGTTTCTGGTATTTTCAGATGAAACGGGACGGTATTTATTTATAAAATGATTCTATTAACGGTGCCTTCCAGAGAGAAAAGACCCCTCAGGCAACAGACTTACTAAAACATTTAAAAAAACAGTAGCATAATAAGCAAATGCCATATTAAATGGATTAAAGAGGAAGCAAAGAGGAGAAATTCGTTTAAAACCAACTCTAGCCATCACAAGGGTCTGTGTTCACTCAGTATGTTTAATCCGATTACTGAAGAAACTCGTTTTTCTGAGTTCACACAATACTTTGAAACAGGAATTCTCTAAACAGAAACAAATCACACACACAGGTACGAAGCAAATGCAACTTAAAACCAATCAGATTTAGTGTGTCGTGTGCAGAGGTGGGATTCACTGTTACAACTGGTTCGCCCAGCCCCGGAAATGTGAGCGTGCGCCGTCCGTGCACACGTGCAACATCAAAAAACACAGCAATTTGCACGTGCCAACTGTGCATGCGTGTGGCGTCAAAAACACAGCGATAATAGGACGGGATTGTGCCCAGGCGGGTGGGCAGGGCCACCCGCAAGTCGTCATTACCGATTTGTCCGAACCGGCTGACTCCCATCTCTGGTTGTGTGAATCTGTCCGACAGGTCTTGGAGAAAACAGTTTAAATGTCCAATTAAGGAAGCCATATTAACTTCTCTTCTTTAGGCTAAACAAACCAAGTTTATTTAAACTTTCGTTGTAGGATTTAGCCACCGAGCCATTCACCCAGGGGTGAAATGCTCCTGGTTCGGACCGGATCGCCCAATCCGGTAGCGATGGCGCTGGGTGCTTCAGAGAACCAGTAGCAAAAATCCCTGCCCATGCCCAGCTGAACTGCGCGATCATCAGAGGCTTTTTTTTTTACTTTTAAAAGCATTTTTTCTACAACCTCTTTGGCTGACCAGAAGAAGGTCCCTTCCGAATCTTGTTATTCTGTGATCTCTGCGATGCTCCCTCATTAAGGACCCACCTTCGCCTTAGAAATGTAGGGTGGGCTTTGCCCCCCATGATTTCTTCTGTCAGGGTTCCGACGGATGCCCTAATTAAATCATGAGCCTCAAGCCAAGCTTTGAAAAAAATCCAGTTATTTATTAGGAATTTCATGTTGGCACGTTCCAAGGGAAGCCAACTTTGACACCACGTAATTTACGGCGCAGACTTGATCCTGTTCCCCCCCCCCCCCGGGTGTTGTGGCCCGTCAGCGGCCTGCACGGATTGTAGCTGATTCCGACAATGAGGAGGCTGGTGTGGTGCTGCGCCAGCAACCTATGCAGCCGGTGCTCAAGTCGGACAATGAGGAGGCTGGAGAAGAGGTGGTGCCAGAGGCAGGGATTCAGCCAGGGCCTTCAGAACCTCCAGAAGCTCCCAAAAGTGAAGAGGACAAAGAGGAGGAGCCTCTTCTCAATGCACGGGTGTGCAGAGCTGCCAAAAGGTAGGAGTGGCTCCTCAGGAGGTCTCCTCGAGAGTAAGGCTTGGGGCTAATTGGCCACTCCCTTAGCCTATTTAAGAAAGAACAGAGCTTGTAACAAGCTGCAGGAAACAACTTTAGTTCGCTAATCATTGCGTTGGGATATCTCTGTAACCTTGCTTCTGGGCATTCTGCCAACTCCAGTAAGACTCTTACCTGTGGAATTATCTTACCTGTGGAATTCTGGCAGGATGTTAAGAATGCTTATTAACAGCTGGCATTTGCTAAAACTGCGTTATGTGAGTAAACTAAGTTTTGTTCAGCGTTTGTGTGTGCTGTGTTCTTTGGGATCCATAGCTGGGGCAGAACACAGGGTGTTTCATCAGTCACATTCACGAACGGAGCAATTTTACGGGTTGTAGAGATCACTCCCCTCCGGCCGCTGTGGGCAACCCTGGGAGACAGCCTTGAGAGAGAGATGTCTGGAATGTGTTTTTGTTTTTGGCTGCTGTGCAGGGAACCCTCCCAAAGGGCCCACCAAAACAACTGGCAGCCACCTCCGACAAAGCCCCAGAGGTTTTGTCCATTCCGGGATCAGAAGGTGACATTCTGCAGAGTTCGATATGCACTGGCTAACCATGATGATAAAAAGCAACTCTCCGAGTTCTTCTCAGATGTAAATGAAATTTGATTCCCGAATAGAGATCTCGTGTTTTACAATCTTGAATGTTGTGAGGTTCTGAGTTTTTAATCCACCTGAATGGCCTTCCTCCTGCTGGCCCACTGGCTCCAACATTGCCAACCAATGGTGGGTATTCTTAGCGGAGAGAAAATATGAAATGCGCAGGTTTAACAGAACTCCAAGGCACCCAATATGACTTGCTTTCATGGCTTATGGGTCAAGAATGAGATCATTTCCCATGGCTTGATAGTCCTCGACTTACAACAGTTCACTTAGTGACCGTTTGAAGTTACAATGGCACTGACAAGTGACTTATGACCGTTTTTCAGACTTACGACCATTGCTGCATCCCCATGGTCACATGATCAAATGTCAGGAAATTGGCAACTGACTCACGTTTATGACGCTCGCGGTGTCCCTGGGTCACGCAATCCCCTTTTGCGACCTTCTGACAAGCAAAGGCAACGGGGGAAGCCCGATTCACTTAATAACCATGTTCCTAACTTAACTGCAGGGATTACACTTTAGCGACGGTGGCAGGAAAGATCGTACAATGAAGCAAAACTCACTGAACAACTGTCTCGCACAGCAACAGAAATTTGGGGGCTCAATCGTGGTCGTAAGTCGAGGACTATCGTCATTTCCTATCTTGCAGTCAGGAAAGAGGATATTTGTAAATCAGGATGGAACTGTGGGAATGTTGGTATTTCTCCACCTTGGCAAGTTTTAAGATCAGTAGATTTCAACTCCCAGAAATTCCACTTTTTGCTTTGAATAGGTGTGACTAACCTTGGCCTCTTTAACCCCTGTGGACTTCAACTCCCAGAATTCCCCAGCCAGCATGTTTTAAGATGGGTGGGCCACAACTCAACAGAATTAAAGCGTGCTGGCTGGGGAAACCTGGGAATTGAAATCCGGCCCACCTTAAAACATGCTGGCTGGGGGATTCTGGGAGTTGAAGTCCACCCATCTTAAAGCATGCCAGCTGGGGGATTCTGGGAGTTGAAGTCCATCCATCTTAAAGCATGCCGGCTGGGGGATTCTGGGAGTTGAAGTCCACCCATCTTAAAACATGCCGGCTGGGGGATTCTGGGAGTCGAAGTCCACCCATCTTAAAGCATGCTGGCTGGGGGATTCTGGGAGTTGAAGTCCACCCATCTTAAAGCATGCCAGCTGGGGGATTCTGGGAGTTGAAGTCCACCCATCTTAAAGCATGCCGGCTGGGGGATTCTGGGAGTCGAAGTCCACCCATCTTAAAGCATGCCAGCTGGGGGATTCTGGGAGTCGAAGTCCACCCATCTTAAAACATGCCAGCTGGGGGATTCTGGGAGTCGAAGTCCACCCATCTTAAAGCATGCTGGCTGGGGGATTCTGGGAGTTGAAGTCCACTCATCTTAAAGCATGGTGGCTGGGGGATACTGAGAATCGAAATCCACAGGTGTTGAAGTGGCCAAGGTTAGAGACCCCTGACTTAGAGAGTTATTGCAACGCTTACCTCAAGCAGGTGAACAAAGGACCTTTTATAAGAAAAAAGAGCTGAGTGTAGAATTTCACTTTTAAGGCTGCTGCTGGCTTGATTGACGCTGATCGAAGATAGTTAAGGCAACCGACATTGATTGAGGGGCAGGCTGGTGCTGCGACGGCAGAGCTCTGGCGAGATCAGGCTATCTTGATGAATTAAATGGGGGGGGGGGGTGCCGTGAGGAGCGAGCTTAAATAACTGCTGGAGAAGTCTTTTGAAGGCTTGAAGGAATATTGGATTCCTGCAAAGGTTCCAGTTAAGACTTAGCAAGCTGTTGCCTAGCAGGAAATGTCAAAGCAGGAAGGTTGGGAAGAAGTGCCTCCATGATTTGATCCCGAAGCTGTGTTCATAGATTAGCCAAGTCACCCTTTTCCATAGTTTGCAGGGCTACAACCATAATCGATTTGGCTGGCTTATCGTTTGCATTATCATGCGTTGTTTAAAGTACCATTTAGCTCTCTGTTTTTTCAAAGGGAGCAACTTTAAGATGGGTGGACTTCTACTCCCAGAATTCCCCAGCCAGCTCAACAACTTTAAGATGGGTGGACTTCAGTACCCAGAATCCCTCAGCAAGCATATTTTAAGATGTGTTAAATTCACTTAACTATGTCGCTTAGCAATGGAAGTTCTGGGCTCAATTGTGGTCATAAGTCAAGGACTACCAGTGAATGAATGAATGAATGAATGAATGAATGAATGAATGAATGAATGAATGGTTATCTCGGCCTGTTTTTCAAATTTTTTATCCGTTTTTACATGTACACTGCCCAGCATCCTTCTATGAGAGAGATGGGCAATCCCTTTTATAAAGTTTTAAATCTTTTTATTAGTTCGTAATATGGCATACAAAGAGAATACGAAAGTAAATAGTAGGAAAGTTAGGAGGGGGCAATTCCTAAGTCCTGATCAATCAATCAAGCCATAAAATAAACGGCAGCTTCAGCGTGTCACAAAGTGTGTGTGTGTGTGTGTGTGTGTGTGTGTGTGTGTGACAATTTCCTGCACCCACTTGCGTTCTCCTCCCCGTCCCGGAAGAAGATCAGCCAAGCTCGCGCAGTCCCGTTTGCAAAAAGAAAACGCCTTTTTTTTATTACGGATACATAATTGTCAGTAACTTGGTTTTCAGCCCGCTGGTACGTACAGGGATGTAACCAGCCGCCTTAATCATGATTTGCAAATCAAGGGACTTTCTGTGCCGCGGAGGTTTCTGAGACACGATCCCCAGCGCACGACCGAGATTCAGAGCGACAAAGACGGTCGTCCGGCAATAAATTAAACCGCGCCTTTCCGCCATGATGCAATAGGACGCTATGAAAATTTGGACGGTGGGTAGGTGCAATCAAAACAATGAGATTTTAGGGCTGGGTGGGGGGGAGAAGAGATCTTTTCCTACGGCAGAGATATCCAACTTTTGTCGACTTGAAAATTTGTGGACTTCAACTCCCAGAATTCCCCAGCCAGACATGCTGGCTGGGGAATTCTGGGAATTGAAGTCCACAGGTCTTAAAGTTACAGAGGCTGGAAACCTCTGTCCTAAGGCCAGGTGAGATTTGATCTTCTCTTCCCTTCAATTAGTAGTAAGTGGGTTATGCGTTACGCCGTTCCTAGCCTAATGAGATGAACGTGGTAGCCGTGATGCCGAAGCCGCCGTGCCCGTGACTGTCGATCTGGGTCTTCTGGAGATGGCGCACTTTCCGCCAGGGCTGTAAACGGGGTGCTGGATCGTTCCGGAATAACCCGCCTCGCCTCCCCATCCTTCCAGCTGCTAGAATTGAAGTGGAGGGAAGGATGCTCCGTGCGCTGCAGATATTAGCCTCCCCGTCCAGCATTGCACTGCAAGAGAAGAAGGGGAGGGGGAAAAATTAAGGGAAGGAAAAAGAAAGAAAGAAAGAAAAAAAAATGAGAATGAAGAAACAGAGCTAGGAAACTAGGTGTGAAACATTATCTAGAGGGGAATGTAGAATAAGAGAGGCAGTTTGGTCTGTTGGTTGAGGCACCAGGCTAGAGAGTGGGAGTTCTAGTCCCGCCTTAGGAGTGAAAGCTGGCTGGGTGACTTTGGGCCAATCACCAGGAGATGGTGACTTCTAGTCCCACCTTATGCATGAAAGCCAGCAGGGAGACTTTAGGCCAACCACTAGGAGACGGTGAGTTCTAGTCCTGCCTTAGGCATGAAAGTCAGCTGTGTGACTTTGGGCCAATCATCAGGAGACTGGGAGTTGTAGTCCCGCCTTAGGCATGAAAGCTGGCTGGGTGACTTTGGGCCAATCACTAGGAGACGGTGAGTTCTAGTCCTGCCCTAGGCATGAAAGCTGGCTGGGTGGCTTTGGGCCAATCACTAGGAGACTGTGAGTTCTAGTCCTACCCTAGGCATGAAAGCCAGCTGGGTGACTTTGGGCCAATCATCAGGAGACTGGGAGTTCTAGTCCCACCTTAGGCATGAAAGTTGGCTGGGTGACTTTGGGCCAATCACCAGGAGACTGGGAGTTCTAGTCCCGCATTAGGCATGAAAGCCAGCTGGGTGAGTTTGGGCCATTTCCTCTCTCTCAGCCCACCAACCCACCTCACAGGGTTGTTGAGGAGAAAAGAGGAAGGAGGTATGTTGGATATGTTTGCCTTCTTGAGTTATTTGTAACAATAATGGACGCATTATAAATCAATCAATCAATCAAACAAATAAACAAACATAGAATTGTCCAGCCATATCCCACCAACCGAAGATGGCCTGGTGTCTTTTGGGTGAAGGTCTGGCAGTCCTAATAGCATCCTCTGGACTCCTCATCTCACCAAGTCTTTTCGAAAGGATACAAGGGACGGAGATGAGCTTAGTACCATGTTGCAACGATCTTGTATTTCCCTGCTGCGGAATCTCCAAAAGCCAGATCCAAAACTCCCAGGGAGTTCTGCCTACCCTCTTATTTCATTTTATTTTTTATTTTACTTTATTCTTGATTTCACTTTTCATTATTTTATTTATTATTTCATTTCATTTTTCATTTCGTTTTATTTTCTATTTTATTTTATTCTTCATTTCATTACATTTTTTTTACTTAATTACTGCTTAATGTTATTTTATGTATTTCGTTGGATTATTTCTTTTATTTTTTTTTCTTTTATCTATTATTTCATTTCATTTCATTTCATTTTACCGTGTTTCAGTGGTGGGATTCAGCCGGTTCTTTCCAGATCGAGCGAACCCCTAGCGGCGACTGCGGGAGGCTCCGCCCACTCGCCCGGACGTAATCTGTGAGCGCTGTGGTTGCTCCCATTTGCGAACCAGTAGGGAAGGTAAGTGAATCCCATCGCTGCCATGTTTCCCCCAAAATAAGACCGGGTCTTATATTAATTTTTGCTCCAAAAGATGCATTAGGACTCATTTTCCAGTTAGGTCTTATTTTGGGGGAAATACAGTACTAAATGCCTCTGCCTGCTGACGATCTTAACTGGGGCTCATTCTGGGGGGGAGGGCTTATATTACGAGCATCCAGAATAAAATCATGCTAGGGTTGATTTTCCGATTGGGTCTTATCAGCAGTGAAATCTAAAATTCGTTACTACCGGTTCTGTGGGTGTGGCTTAGTGGGGGGGGGGGTAATGTGACTGGGTGAGCGTGGCCAATTTTTTTTTACTTTTAAAACCATTTTTTACATGTAAAATCATGTAAAAATGCTTTTAAAAGGGCTCTGACGATCCCAGCTGAGTTGCCTGATCGTCAGAGGGCTTTTAAAAACCCCGCAACTCGGCTGGGATCGTCACAGCCATTTACAAGGAAAATACTTTTTTTCTTTTATTTCTTTTATTTCTTTATTTATTAGTTCGATTTATATGCCGCCCTTCTCCGGAGACTCAGGGCGGCTTACAATGTGTTGTGTTGCCTGATCGGCAGGCAACTCAGCTGAGATCGTCAGAGCCATTTAAAAGAAAAAATGCATTGTAAGGGCGGCTTACAGTGCATTAAGAAAGGCATTTTAAATGGCTCTGACGATCCCAGCTGAGTTGCCTGATCGGCAGGCAACTCAGCTGGGATCGTCAGAGGCATTTAAAAGAAAAAAAAGCCTCTGATGATCACCCAGCTCAGCTGGGCATGGGGGGGGGGCAGGGATTTTTGCTACTGGTTCTCCGAACTGCCCACCGCCATCGCTACCTACTCGCCCGAGCCGGTCCAAACAGGGAGTATTTCATCCCTGGGTCTTATTTTTGGGAAAACAGGGTATTTGTATATCCCATTTTTTCTTCTTTGTTATAAACTGCATAAACTGAAGTCCTGCCTTCCTTCATGTTGTGTTCTTCAGAGAAACGATCAGTCTGTGTGTGTGTGTGTGTGTGTGTGTGTCTTCGGGCTATGGAGGGGGAGAACCAAGCAGAGACCTGCTTCTTCCTTTCAGGTATCCAACAGGTGAGCCAAAAAAAAAAAATTACAAGCCATTCTCCATCACCTGCAGTTTGCTGACTTGGTGGGGGTGGGGGGAACCATTTTTCTGCCGGGGGTGGTGGTGGAAGAGGCCCTGCGTGACACAAGGAAGATTCAGCTGGGTGCATGGAGGGGGGGGGGGGGCTGCCACAGCTCCACCTGCATCGTTTTGGATTAATTGCTCAGAAAACTTGCTAATGTTGGACATTTCTCCTGATTATAAACAAAACTCTAGCTCGCGTGCCAAATTATTCCGGGCACCGACATCAATCAGAACTGTAAACGCAACTCCGGAGGCAGAAGAAAAACTTCACAACCGGCGCTGTGGCACTTTCAGGAGCTGGTTGAGCGAACAAACAACTATTAGCCCTGCGAGGTAGTCCAGAAAAACAACACTGCAGGTAGTCCACAATTTAACAACCACAACTTCTCACACCCAGATCTTCTGTGGTTTATATCTCGGAGGACCTCTCATGGACGATGAATGCTAACATGCTTGCGAAGAAGGCACAGAAGAGGCTGTACTTCCTGAGAATGGTCAGGAAGATAAATCTATCTCAGCATCTACTTCTGTCCTACTATCGCAGCGCCATTGAGAGTGTCCTGACATACGGCATTCTTGCGTGGTACGGGAGCAGCTCTGTAGCGGACAGAAAAGCTCTACAGTGTTGTGGCCCCGTCCTCTGAGCCTATCCCTTTGGAGGAAGGCAGCTCTGAGCAGGAGGAAGAGGAGCCAGCCAGATCTCCCAGCCCTCCCCCTCTGGCACCGGCTCAGGTGCCAGCTGAAAGAGAGCCAAGTAGTGGGGAAACAGGTGTCTCAGATGAGAGTGAGGGAGAGACGTCATTCCTGGACGCACGCCAAAGAAGGCGAGAGAAAAGGGTACTGCAGCTGAGGCGTATGAGAAAATCCTGAGTCATTGGATTGGAGTCACAGGATCAATGACTCACTGGACCACACCCAGAAGCATATGTATATAAGACAGTACGGTGGGTCACGAAGTTCGTGACGAACAAAGCTAAACAAACGGAGCAACCTCGTAGTCTTGGAAGCTAGATGAACGGCAAAGCTACGTAGGAGATTTTCTTGTTTGTGTAAACCAATAAAGTCCTTGGCAGACGGTGTGCATATCGCTGCCAAGGTTGAGATAAGAACTGCGGAGTGTGCCAAGTGATTATTAACCCTCGGCTGGCTGTGTTTTTGTGGGTCTCTGAAGGGGGGGGGACAGATCATACAGAGAATCATTAAAACTGCCCAGAATATCATCGGGCTCCAGCTACCAGCCCTGGACAACATCTTCGCATCTCGCTGTTTGAGAAAGTTGCATAACATTCTCCGAGACTCTTCCCACCCTGCTCACAATCTTTTTAGACCATTGCCTTCTGGCAGAAGAGACAGAACCATTAAAACTCGGACCACACGTCTTCTGAATAGTTTTTAATCCCAGAGCTATAATTGCACTCAACAATGAACTAAAGGGCCACCATCAGTGAGCTGCTGGACAGCATGACTTGGTCTGTTGTGTGGATGTTTGGGTGGTTTAGGGGTAAGGAATTTGTGGTGGGTGGGAGTGTGTTTTTGGGATTGTTATGTGTCTTGGACCTGCTCTTTGGGTGTTAAGTGAATTTCATTGTATGGGTATACTGTGCAATGACAATAAAGTTATTTATTTGTTAACCAATGGCGGTGGTTCAGTGAGCTGAGCCCAATTTTACAACCTTTTCTTGCCGTGGTCGTTAAGCAAATCAACACAGTCACTAAGTGAAGCACTGATTCCTGAAGTGAATCTGGCTTCCCCCACTGACTGCTTACTGAGAGCCGGCTGGGAAGATTGCCAGTGGCGTTCAAGTTACACCCTCTCGGGGGTGCTACAAACAGGCAAAATCCACGACTCAAATTTTGATCATGTGACTTGCAGGGACACTACGACAGTTATTAAGTGCGAGAACCGGTTGTTAAGTAAATTTTTCAGCACTTTTTTCAGTTATATGTCGGGGGCTATCTCTAACTCTATTCTACGTGTCAGCACTTCAAGCTGCATTTTACATAAGAAGGAGAAGCGGAGGCGTCTGGAAAGGGACGGCTGACTTTTCACCTACTTATTTTCCTGGAGATAATATCCCCTAGGAGATGGGATGGGAGGGGGGAAATTCCTTTGAGTTGGAGCAGTAGATTAGGGAAAGAGTGACTTGGAAGATGGCCAATGAGTGCAGAGGAGTGGGGGAAGGAAAAGGAGGATTTTTGGGTCGGAAGTCAGTGTTGGCTACGATGAGTCAGAGAGAATGTCATACTTAATAAATGGGAGTTTTTTCATTAAAGACTTTGTTTGAAATGCAATTTCTTTGAGATAACCTCGGAACCTGACACTACGGTTATATTAACAGAATATTAACTAACTTTTTGGTAAGCTAGAAAAATGTGGGATAGACAGCATCACCCCCAGATGGATTTGCAACTGGCTGACCGACCGACCGACCGACCGACCTAGGAAACTAAAGACCAATCAGCCTAACATCAATACCCGAGAAGAAACTGAAAAAGATAATAAATTAACAGATCTGCCAACATCTAAAAACGAGTAAAGTAATAACTACCGTGTTTCCCCGAAAATAAGACTCTGTCTTATATTTTTTTTTAACTCTGAAATAAGCGCTTGGCCTTATTGCCATGTGCTCAAAAGCCTGATTGGGCTTATTATCAGAGGATGTCTTATTTTGGGGAAAATCAGGATAGCAGTCAGCATGGTTTTGTTAAAAACAGATCACGCGAAACCTATCTTATTTCATTCTTCAACCTAGTGTCTAAATTAGTAGACCAGCGAAAAACCGTGGACATAATACACTTAGACTTCAGCAAGGCATTCGACAAAGTAGGCCACCACCCACTTCTGTTGTGGCCCCGTCCTCTGAGCCTATCCCTTTGGAGGAAGGAAGCACTGAGCAGGAGGAAGAGGAGCCAGCCAGATCTCCCAGCCCCCCCCCCTCTGGCACCGGCTCAGGTGCCAGCTGAAAGAGAGCCAAGTAGTGGGGAAACAGGTGTCTCAGATGAGAGTGAGGGAGAGACGTCATTCCTGGACGCACGCCAAAGAAGGCGAGAGAAAAGAGTACTGCAGCTGCGGCGTATGAGGAAATAGTCCTGAGTCACTGATTGGAGTCACAGGATCAGTGAGTCACTGGACCACACCCAGAAGCCTGTCTATATAAGACAGGCCAGCGGGTCAAGAAGTTTGTGACGAACAAAGCTAAACAAACGGAGCAACCTCGTAGTCTTGGAAGCTAGATGAACGGCAAAGCTACGTAGGTGATTTTCTTGTTTGTGTAAACTAATAAAGTCCTTGGCAGACGGTGTGCATATCGCTGCCAAGGTTGAGATAAGAACTGCGGAGTGTGCCAAGTGATTCTTAACCCTCGGCTGGCTGTGTTTTTGTGGGTCTCTGAAGGGGGGGGGACAGATCAACTTCTTAGTAAGCTAGAAAGAAGTGGGATAGATAGCATCACCACCAGATGGATTTGCAACTGGCTGACAAACTGTACTCAACGAATAGTCCTTAAGAGCACTACGTCTACATGAAGGGAAGTAAGCAGTGGGGTACCACAAGGTTTCATCTTAGGCCCAGTACTCTTCAATATCTTCATAAATGACTTAGATGAGGGAATGGAAGGGGAACTCATCAAATTTGCAGATGACACTAAAGTGGCAGGAAGAGCCAACACCCCAGAAGAGCAGCTCAGGATCCGAAAAGGTCTTGACAGACTTGAACAATGGGCCTCATCCAACAACAGGAAATTTAATCTGAAGCAAAGCAAGGTTTTATACCTCGGCAGGTAAAACCAAAGGCACGAGTACGGATTAGATGAAACCGGGCTCAAAAATAGTAATGGTGAGAGGGACCTTGGAGTCTTAGTGGACGATCACTTAAACAGGAGCCAGCCGTGTGGGGCAGAGTCCCTTCCAGGTCTGTTCTGATGGATTGAATCTTGCAAGATTGAAAATGTGTCCCGTTCCCCCCTCCTCCCTTTGACTCTTTTGGCGACTAGGGAGGGTTCCCTCTGGGAGATGGATAGAGAGAGGTAGTTCAATGATAGAGACAATGAGACAGTGTTGTTTGTGTCATCACAGAATATATGTGGGTATATGTGTAATTTTTTTTGACGTGTTCATGCAGTGTATATTGGAGGTGGTGACCCTTTGAGAGCAGTAGGCAACAAAATTTCATTTTAATGTATGCCAATTAGGGTACATTCAAAGTGATAATAAAATTATTCTATCTCTCTCTCTCTCTCTCTCTCTCTCTCTCCATCATCCATCCATCTATCTGTCCGTCTATCCCTATCTACCTACCTACCTACCTACCTACCTACCTACCTACCTACCTATCTCTATTCATCCATCTCTCCCTCTGTATATCTATCTATATGTAGCCATCCATCCACCCATCGATTGATCGATCCATCTATCCATCGTCTGTCTGTCTATCATCATCATTTTTATACCTATTTCTATATACCGGTATTTATCATCTCTCTCATCTCCCTCCCAACCTTTCATCTCTCTCCCTCCCTCCTTCCTTCCTTCACTGATTGTGTATCTATATGTCCATATCTATATCTACCTATCTACCTATCTCTATTCATCCATCTCTCTCTCTGTATATCTATCTATATGTAGCCATCCATCCATCCACCCATCGATTGATCAATCCATCTATCCATCGTCTGTCTGTCTGTCATAATCATTTCTATACCTATTTCTATATACTGGTATATATCATCTCTCTCATCTCCCTCCCAACCTTTCATCTCTCTCTCCCTCCCTCCTTCCTTCCTTCACTGACTGTGTATCTGTATGTCTATAACTATCTCTCTCTCTCTCTCTCTCTCTCTCTCTCTCTCTCTCTATCTTATCTATCTCTTCTCATCTTCCCTCCCTCCTTCACTGACTGTGTATCTATCTATCTATCTCTTCTCTTCCTCCCTCCCTCCCTCCCTCCCACCCACCCAACCTGTCTGTCTGTTTGTCAGTCGACAGACAGATGAATAGAGGTATAGAGAAATCAGGGGTTCTCCAATCCCCAGGCCGCATCCCAATACTGGTCCGTGGCCCGTGGGGAACAGGGATGCGTAAGCTGCGGGAGAACATGCAAAGCTTCTCCCTTGACGTCGGTTGTCGGAAGGTTGCAAGAGGGAATTGTGTGACCCCGGGACACTGCGACTGTCATAAATATGAACCAATTGCCAAGTGTCACTTTTTTTCAATGCCGCTGTAACTTCGAGCGGTCACTAAACGGACAGTCGTAAGCCGAGGAACTACTTGTATATGCCTAAATGTTTTAAGGGCGGTGGGGAAGCATGCTGCGCCCGCTTCCCCTGAAACGTCCAGAGTCCGAGAAAACCGCCTCCAATGTGTCTTCCCATGCCAGCAACAAGCGAAGCCGAACGGAGAAGCGTCTTCTGATTCTCTTCTGTTGAGAGTGTTATAAATGGGGAGTATCGAGCGAGCAACTTGAAAATGCCAGGAAAGCTGTGTGAGTACAGATGCCCTAATTGTCTTCCACTTTCCCGGCTCCTTCCAGATGGTCGCTGCCAGTTTCCGGCACTCTCGAGACACACTCTGCACAAAAAGAAAATCTGGCCGGCTGCCTCCGTGGCCATTATCATCTCGCTCGCTTGCTCTGGACGCGCAGAGCCACAAAGGAAGAGAACGAGAGGCTCTCCAGCCAAAACGGCTTGCTCGACCGGACCTCGTCCGTCCGAAAGGGATTTAAGAGAGTACGTTGGCTGGCGGGCCAACTTGGGAGAGACGGGATAATAATAATTTTAAAAAAAACAGAAACCGCAGGAGGGTTTAATTTAAAAAGCAGGGCTCTCGGCGAGCCAAACGGACGCACGGTGGCCGCTGCTGGCAAGCTTACCCGAGAGCCGTTGGAGGAAAGCCATTTCGGCATCCTGTTTGTGAAAACATGAGAAGGGAGCAAAAACTCACAAAACGTTGGAACAGCGGCTGATTTCAGAGGACGGCTCGGCAATTCTCCATCAAGGGAAATTGTCAGGTGCAAAGAATCAGGTGTGTGTTGGTTAGGTTGCGACTAGTCCTCGACTTAGAACCAAAATTTGAGCCCCCAAATTCCAACTACTAAGCAAGACGGTTACATGAGTTTTTTGCTCCGTTTTACAACCTTCTCACCACAGTGAGAAGCGAATCGGTGCTAAGTGAGTCACACGGTTGTTAAGTGAATCTGGCTTCCCCATTGACGTCGCTTGTCATAAAAGAGGATCACATGAGCCTGGGGCACTGCAACCGTCATAAATATGAACCTGTGGCCAAGCGTCCAAATTTTGATTACATAACCGTAGGGATGCTACAATGGCTGTTACGTGTGAAAAACGGTCGTAGGTCATTTTTTTCCAGTCCCGTTGTAACTTCAAGTGGTCACTAAATGAATGGTTGTAAATCGAGGACTACACACAAGAATGTGGTCCACTTAAGATCAACACAAGCTCCCAGCTGCGTGTCTTCATTCCTGCCCGCACTGCTCGAAGTCTTAGCCGAACTGACGGTTGAGCTCCCCAACCTGATGGTTGTGGGAGATTTTAATCTCCCGTCAGCCGGTGAGACATCTGAGTTGGTCCGGGAGTTCATGGCCTCCATGACAGCCATAAACCTGACTCAAGTTGTACAGGGCCCAACTCACAGTGGTGGACACATACTCGACCTGATTTTTATCTCTGGGCAGTGGGTAAATACTCGGGGTAGGGGAGAACTTTCTGTTCAACCTGTCATGGACCGACCATTCCTTCCTTCAGCTAGACTTTCCATCCGCCAACCCCCACCGCTGGGAGGCAGAACCGATTCGTTGGTTCCGCCCCAGGCGCCCGATGAACCCTGATAGGTTCCTGACGGAGCTTGGGACATTTCCCGCTGATCTATCCCGCGATTCGCCAGAGGCCTCGGTGGAGGCCTGGGAATGGGCTGCCACCGGAGCACTGGATCAAATCACCCCTTTGTGGCCTCTCCTCCGACAGGGATCCCGGGTAGCTCCATAGCTTTCCATGGGAAAACTACAGAGATGAAGCGTTGGAAGAGACACCTAGAGGGCCGTTGGAGATCTTCCCGTTCCGAATCTGATCGAACACAGTTAAGAACCCGTATTAGGTCTTACCTTGTGGCGATGGAAGTGGCGAAACGTGACTATTTCGCGGCTCTCACCACGCCTGCAGAAAATCGCCCAGCGGCCTTGTTCCTTGCTCCATCAGGGAGCGAGGGAGGACCCCTTGCAAGGCAGTGCTGAGGATTTTGCTCAATTTTTGCAAGAGAAAATCGCTCAGATCCGGACGGGTTTAGACTCTGACTGGGCAGGATCCGACGAGGAGATGGGAGCTAGTCTTGAAGCTAAAATCTGGATTGACTTTGACCCTGTTCCTATAGATGAAGTGGACAGGATTGGGGGTAGATTGGGGGCCTCCACATGTTTGTTGGACCCTTGTTCCTCCTGGCTTGTTGTGGCAACCAGAGAGGCAACTGGAGACTGGATCCAGGTGATTGTCAACGTTCATTGAGGGATGGGGTCTTCCCCACCGTACTTAAGGTGACGATGGTTCGTCCCCTTCTCAAGAAGCTTGCCCTGGATCCGGCCTCCTTGAACAACTTTCGTCCCGTCTCCAACCTTTACTTTATAGCAAAGGTTGTTGAGTCTGTGGTGGCACACCAGCTTCCACAATTCCTGGAGGAAATGGATTGTCTAGACCCATACCAATTGGGTTTCAGGCACAAACACAGCACGGAAACAGCGTTGGTCGCCCTGGTGAATGATCTCTGGCGGGCCCGGGATGGAGGTTATTCCTCCATCCTGGTGCTACTTCGATACCATCGACCATGGTATCCTACTGCGACGACTTGGGGGGGTTGAGGGTGGAAGGCACTTCCACACCACATCAACAATCCTGTGTGAGGTGGCAAGATTAGAACTCACCATCTCCTGGTGATTGGCCTAAAGTCACTCAACCGGTTTTGGTGGCGAAGGCAGAACTAGAACTCCCAGTCTCCCACTTTCTAGCCTGGTGTGCCTTAACCCCTGGACCAAACCGGCCAGCATAATGTAATATATAATACACTGGGATGAGTTAGGGTTTGTCGGGCGTTGTCATTCCATCGCAACCGCAACGAGACGAGTGTGAAGAAGGCGCATCTTTCGCACCCACCCGCCGAGCGTGCTGGACACACTTGAAGTATTCAGCGGCCAAAGCTGAGCAGCTGAGGGTCTCCTTTGGGTTCTCTTGATAGCACTGGAAGATCTGGTTCTGGAGATCGACACACAAGGGTTCAGCCTTGTATCGCCTGGAGGAGAGGAGACAAAAAGAAGACGCACAACACGTCAAAGAATTGTTCTCACAAGTGAAGATATGCACCCTGAAGACTCATAAGGTGAGAATAACAGAGTCGGAAGGGACCTTAGAGGTCTTCTACTCCAACCCCCTCAACTGTAACTGCAACTGACATGTATTTATGACGGTTACAGTGTCCCGGGGTCACGTGATTCTCTTTTGCGACCTTCTGACCAGCAAAGTCAATGGGGGAAAACCAGATTCATTGACCAACTGTGTGACTAGCTTAACAATTGCAGTGATTCACTTAACAATGGTGGCAAGAAACATTGTAAAATAGGGGAAAACTCACTTAACAACTGTCTTGCTTAGCAAGAGAAATGTTGGGCTCAATTGTGGTCTTAAGTCAAGGACAACCTCCACTGAGTTTCTCTAAGAAACATCCCCATGATATTTTGGACCAAGGGTGGGGGACAATGGCCCCTTTTCTGACTTGTGGACTTCAACTCCCAGAATTCCTGAGTCAGCCATGCTGGCTCAGGAATTCTGGGAGTTGAAGTCCACAGGTGGTAAAGGGGGCCATGCTGGCTCAGGAATTCTGGGAATTGAAGTCCACAGGTTGTAAAGGGGGCCATGCTGGCTCAGGAATTCTGGGAGCTGAAGTCCACAGGTTGTAAAGGGGGCCATGCTGGCTCAGGAATTCTGGGAGCTGAAGTCCACAGGTTGTAAAGGGGGCCATGCTGGCTCAGGAATTCTGGGAGTTGAAGTCCACAGGTTGTAAAGGGGGCCATGCTGGCTCAGGAATTCTGGGAGTTCAAGTCCACAGGTTGTAAAGAGGCGATGTTTTCCCACCTCAGTTTTGGACCAACTTTAGACTTACAGCATCTCAAGATGTGAAAATTAATCAGAAATTGGCAGTTACGAATCCTGCAGCTGCCGCAGCCCCAAAGAAATTGGAAAAGGAAGTTGCCTACAAATAATTTCTGAGACTTAATGACTCACAGCTCTCGTGATTCATCCCAGCTGATGGAGCTTAATGGAGGCTCCAAAACCAACTGCTAACGCAGAGAGAATCTCTGCTAAGCAAAGCAATTAACTTAAATTGGGATTTGACTCCTGCACTGTTAGGGTGGGAACATTTCAATGATGAGATGAGCTTAATCCAAGTATATCTTGGGCTCCTTCTTATGGGGGGTGGGGTGGGAATTCAGAGAGAAGATGGTAGGGTGTTTGAAAGAGGGGCGTTAGATATCAAATGATACCGATTTCCGCTCCCAGTTTGAGCGAACCGGTCTAAACCAGCTGGATACCACCTATAGGCAGAATGTTTAATTCTCGTGTGCGTTATTCAAAAATCCGTAGGAGGACATTGTTTTCTCTTGGAGTTCTGTGGACAGAAGACCCACAGATCTCTTCAATGGGGCCAGGTCGTGCAATGCGCTAGAGACAAAAAACACACACACAAAAAAAAAACCAACCACCAAAAACCAAAAAACCACAAGGACATCCATTTTACTGGATCTTTAATGTAAGGTAATGTAAAGTGAAGTAAAATACTTGACACGGTGGACTGAGAGCGAGCCTAATTTTAAGTATTTCCCAGAGCTGCCAATTTCTACCCACTCAACATCACTGGTTCTCTCTCTCTCTTTCTCTCTCTCTCTCTCTCTTTCATTCATTCTTTCTTTCTTTCATTTCTTTTTCTTTCTTTCTTTCTCTCTCCTTTTGCTCTTTTTTCTTCCTCCCTCCCACCCTCTCTGTCCCCCTCCTTCCCTTTCTCTCCCTCTCCCTTCTTTCTTTTTCTCTCTTTTTTCTTCCTCCCTCCCACCTTCTCTCTGTCCCACTCCTTCCCTTCCTCTCCCTCTCCCTTCTTTCTTTTTCTCCTTTCTTTCTCTTTTTTTCTTCATCCTTCCCTCCCTCTCTGTCCCTCTCCCCTTTCTCTCCCTCTCCCCTCTCCCCTTTCTTTTTTCTTTCTTTTTTCTTTTTCTTCCCTTCCTCCCTCTCTCCCCCTTCCTCCCATTCTCTCC
This sequence comes from Coluber constrictor foxii, assembly GCA_038048745.1. NCBI lineage: Eukaryota > Metazoa > Chordata > Lepidosauria > Squamata > Colubridae > Coluber > Coluber constrictor. Next base: position 104,459 of record JAWJVD010000213.1, read on the forward strand.
CTCTTTCCTTTCTTCCTTCCCTCCCTCCCTCCCCCACTTTCTCTCTCTCTCTCTTTCTTTCTTTCTTTCCTTTTATTTCTTTCTCCCAACCATTTTACAACCACTACGGCATCCCCGGAGCCACGCGATTCAAATTCCGATGCTTGCCAACTGACTTGTATTTATAACGGTTGCAAGTTCCGGGATGGGGGTAGGGGTGGGGGATACCTTCTGAGCAGCAAACTCCAAGGGGAAACCCAGATTCATTTAACAACCGTGTTGCTCACTTAACAACTCGGTGATTCGCTTCACAACGGTGGCAAGAAAAGGGGCAAAACTCGCTTAACAAATGCCTCGATTAGCCGCGGGAATTCCGGGCTCAATTGCGGTTGTAAGTCGAGGACTATCTGTCCTGCTCTTCCTCTCGTTTCGTCTCTTAAATAAATGTTACTAAAGCGCCCTCAGCCAAAATACGCCGTTGCCTTTCTACAGATGCCTCCTTCCAGCGGCGTTTTGCAGAAACGGGATTCCTAAAAAGATCATCGTAAGAGCCTGCGATGTGTCGTATTGGAGCCCTTGCTGCTTGGCTTTTAATAAGGCCCCTGTCGATCGAAAAGAGATTTCTAATGCATCAGCCATGTAATGGGGCGGACGAGAAATTAAATTCTGATTGACCAAGCCATTTCTTTTCCCTGCAATTAAACTCGGATGGCGGCTTTAAAAAATGCAACTGGATGGTATTCCTGCCTGCACCATTCCCGCGTTGGGCAGCGAGACCAAGACAAACGAACGAACAAAAAATGTGGATTCTTTGAACCTTTTACACATGTAACCTGCATATTAATGTCTAGCCACGTGCGATCCATGTCCAAATGAGGAGGCTTATTTCTAGTCCAATAAAAGGCCCCTCCAGCCCAAAATAAGTAGCCAATTTCTTTATTATTTTTAATTATTAAATAAAATAAGCTCAAATAAGCTTTAGCTGTTCACTGACTCGTATTTATGACGGTTGCTGAGTCCTGGAGCCACGCGATCCCCCTTTTTGTGACCTTAGGGCCAGCCCAGCCAAGAGGGAAATCTTGGATTCACTTAACAACCCTGTGACCAACTTAACAACGGCAGAGATTCACTTAACAACCGCAGTGGCAAGGAAAGTCATTGAAATGGACGCAAACCAATGGTGAAATGTAAAATTTGTTACTACTGGTTCTGTGGGCGTGGCTTGGTGGTGGTGATGGATAATGTGACTGGGTGGGCGTGGCCAACTTTTTTTTTTTTACTTTTAAAAGCATTTTTTCTACAACCTTAAGAGGTTGTAGAAAAAATGCTTTTAAAAGCCTCTGACGATCAGGCAACTCAGCTGGGCTCGTCAGAGGCTTTTAAAAGCATTCTTCTTTCTACAACCTCTTCGGCTGAAGAGGTTGTAGAAAAATGCTTTTAAAAGCCTCTGACGATCCGAGCTGAGCTGCGTGATCATCAGAGGCTTTTTTTTTTACTTTTAAAAGCATTTTTCGGCCAAAGATGCTTTTAAAAGTAAAAAAAAAGCCTCTGATGATCGCGCTGCTCAGCTGGGCATGGGAGGGTGGGGGGGGGCACAGTGATTTTTCCTACCGGTTCTCCGAACCACCCGCCACCATCGCTACTGGATCCGGTGATCCGGTCCTAACTGGGAGCATTTCATTCCTGGGCCAAACTCACTTAACAACTGTCTCGTTTAACAACGTAAATTTGGGGGCTCCGTTGTGGTCGTAACTCGAGGACTATCTGTGCTTTCTTCCCTAGTAGATGATCAAAACCAACTGACACACCAGTTGGCAAAGGGAGGGGGGGGGGAGAAAATAAAAGTCTACATTTTTTGTATTTCGCCCCTGAAAGACACTCCTGGGATAATGAAGCCGGGAATGTAACGTTGTGTGTTCCCTTAAAGGCGTTTGATGCCGCGTGCTACATCTGATTTTTGGAGGAAAGAGTGTGGTTCTTTTCATTTAAGGATGGAGAGGAGAGGAGGTCGCGGATAAAAAGGGAAAGGAGGAAAAAAAAAAACCTCAGCTCCAAGGATAGTGAAAAGACGCTATAAAGATTTTATTAGTCTAGGTTACGGGTGGTTATATTATCCCCAAGTCTATCGCGCCGGCAGTGAGTTACAGGCGCACTTCCTAAAAAAAAAAAGAGTAGCAATAAAAAAAATTGACAGTATGGTTGATGTCAGGAAACTCTCTCGGCTGGAATTTTACCGTAGTTTATTTCCGGGGATAAAAATCCAATCTTGATGAACTGGTGAACATAAATGCAAATGTGTGTTTGCTCCTCCCAGCTGTGGCTGAGGGTTCTGTTCCAGCTCCCCAAACACGACAAATCCTCTGAAGTCAACTCAAAAAGATTCCTTTATTAGGAGCCCCGGCAAAAAAGTTTCTCTCTCACCGCAGGCTAACAAGTCCATCTGGCAGGAAGAAGAATAGTTGTCTGCCACATCTATTCATCTCCGCCCCCTGCCTTTTATCCCCAGAGCTAGGATGGGGCTTTGCTAGCAGCGGTGGCATTTCCGTCCTGAGGACCGGCTCATAGATTTCCACTGCTCTCCTCTCCTCTGCCTTCTGTGCATCCGCACATCAGGCACTGGGCCCAGCTGTTCCTCCTCTTCTTCATCAGCCACCTCCAGACCTGGGGGCTGTTGACTCTCCGTCTGAGGGCCGAGGGACGGCCCAGGCTCCGCCCCTCTCTCCCCCCCTCCCTCTCCACCCCCCTGATAACCCCAGTCCCTCAGAGCTCTCAAGTTGCCCTGATGCTGACCCTGATCCCCACGCCTCCTCCTCCATTTTGACTGCTGGAGGGGCCGGCGGCCAACAGGCCACAACACCGTGCGTCAGCTTAGCCAAAGCCCCACAGCAGATATAGGTAGCCCTTGAATTACGACTACGACAACAATAGTGATGGATGAGCAGTCACTTGCCTTGACGTCAATCACAAAATCCCCATAGTAACATAATCAACAACATTCCGGTGTGGGGTAACCAGCAAGTGTTGTCCAACGGTTGCAACATCCCAGGGTCATGTGATTTGGGACCTTCCCGGGCCAACTTCCGACATACGAAGCCCATGGGAGAGCCACATTCGCTTAACAATTGTCTCAAAAAGAGTGGTAATAATCAGTATGACGCACTCCATTTATTTATTTATATTTCGTGTTTCTAGAGCGCTCATCTCTCTCAAGGATCTACAATGATTGACCATGGCCAACTCACCATAACAACTCACCATGGCCAACTCATCATGGGCAACTTACGGCAACTTACTGCAGGACAAGAGTTAAGACTACTATCAACGCAATGGTGGAACAGAATCATTAAAGAAAAGATGCAGAAGGAGGGACAGAATGAAACCTGAATGGCAAACGTTAAAATGTTCCTTTTATTTATTTTAAATCATGAACTGGAATTGTTGAGTTGTCCCAACAGCAAGTTGGTTGTGGTGAGTTAGGGAAGTTGGCTGTGGCATTCGGATCGTGTTTGTGCGTGCATGCATAAGTGTGTGTGTGTGTGTGTGTGTGAGAGAGAGAGAGAGAGAGAGAGAGAAGGGAGGGAGGGAGGGAGGGAGGGAAAGAAGGATGGAGGGAGGAAACACAAAAACAATGGCTCAAAGGATAACAAAATGACATTAGAACATAGAATAGAGTTGAAAGGGACCTTGGAGGTCTTCTAGACTAACCCTCTGCTCAAACAGGAGACTTTATACCACTTCAGACAAATGGCTGTCCAGTCTCTTCTTGAAAACTTCCAGTGATGAAAACCTTCTGGAGGCAAACAGTTCCACTGGTTAATTGTTCTCCCCGCCAGGAAATTTCTCCTTAGTTCTAAGTTGTTTCTTTCCTTGACTAGTTTCCATCCGTTGCTTCGGTGTCCTGCGTTCGGGTGCTTGGAGAATAGCTTGACCCCCTCTTCTTTGAGGCAGCCCCTCAAATATTGGAAGACTGCTATCATGTCTCCCCTAGTCCTTCTTTTCTCTAGACTAGACTTCGACATACCCAATTCCTGCAATTGTTCATCATATGGGTTTAGCCTCCAGTCTCCTCACCATCTTCATTGCTACCCGTACAAGAGTTAATTGTTCCTGCAAACCTTGATGGACTCCAATTTCTGATCCGGGCTGGATCTGAATATTGGAGTGAGGCAAGAATAAAAATCAGTCTTAATCGTACGCATCCCCTCTTTTAAAATAGATATTTGGAGAGAGAGAGAGAGAGAGAGGCAGGCACTTTGAAGAATCTTCAAAGGAACCTCCATTATCAACAATGAATGAAGTCCAGGTTTTTATAAAACGAAAAAGAGTGACTTTTAACAACTGCGAATGGCAATTATTTTTATCATCTCAGGCTGGTTTTATATCCTAGCTTTCATTATGGAGTGTCAGATAACATATGCAGGGCTGCCTCCTCCAATTTTTTTCCAGGGCACGAGAGTTCGGTCAGGTAGAGTCCTAGAATCCAAGGTTTGAAAGGGATCCCTAGAGGTCTTCTAGACCAACCCCCTGCCCAGCGCAGGCATCTGTTCCAACGGTTGGTAAACTACGAGGAAAGAGTTAAACTTATCCAAATCCAGGCAGGCGATTCGGATGGTAAGTTTGAACCCGTGTCTCTTCTGGGCCATCGCTACGCGGCCTTTTCAAAATCCTTGGTAAGCAGACGGTTCTGATTTTTTTTCAAAAATAAAAAAATAAAAATGGAATCCAAGGTTGCAAATGCAATTTTAATTGGGCCTTTCACAGCAAAGGTTGGGATGCAACGTCTGAGATTCGTTGCTTTTACTACAGAAGGTTAAAGACGGTGAAGACGTGACCCCTTTTTCTCCACGGAGTTAAATAGTTCAGTCGGCAGGAGAAATTTCCAAGACGGTTTATTATTTATTTATTTTATGCTGTTGCCCTCCTGGCCCTTCAGCTGGAGAAAAAGAGATGTTACCTTTTTTGGTCGATTTTTTTCCTTTCTTTCTTCCTCAGTCTGATTTTTATTTTACATTTTAAGCATCGAACATGTCTTTTTCTTTCTTTCTTCTGATATTTCGCTTTTTCTCCCCCCTGTCTAACTCTCTTTTTCTCTTTGGCAGGCAAATACAAATTATTCCTGCCAAGGGAGCTTCAATAAAGGAGCTGCGTTTGCAAACGTTAGTAAAATTGCCATTTTTTTTTTTTTGGCGGTTCCGGGAACCTATCCTGTGATCAAAGAATCCCGCTCTAGCGGGTGTACGGAAGAGGAGAGAGGTCAAAAAAAGTCAAAATGCCAGCTGGTGTCACGTGATCCGAGCCCTTCCCTCTCATGTCTCCTACTGTGGCTGTGGAGATTTCCACATGATACGTCCCTGCAGTTTTCTTGGCAAGGTTTTTTTATTCTCCCCAGAAGTGGCTTGCCATTGCTTCCTTCCTAGGGCTAAGAGAAAATGGCTGGCCCAAGGCAGAGCAGAGCTAGAACTCACGATTGCCGGGTCTCTAGCCTGGAGCCTTAAAACACTGCCCTAAACTGGTGCTCGCAAACAGCCTGAGATTTTGTGGTCCATCAGCATCCTGGGGAGCTGGCAGCAGAGTCGGAGAGTCCTGGAGGCTGGGGAAGGCCCGGACGAGGGCTCTGCTTCGGAGGCAGAGATGGGGCCAGGGCCATCGGGGAGTGATGCGCGGACTTTGGGGCCTCCAGAGACTGAGTGGGAGAGTGCGAACATGTTAGGCAAAAACAGCCATTGTGTTTTTGGGTTCAGCACAGTTCTCGGCCCTCTCCACATTCAGGTTTTGGCCACAGGGAACACCTTGTCGTGGTCCTTAGTGCTCTCGGAGCCTGGTGGTTTTCATGAGGACGTTTCAGGACCCAACTAGGTAACATCATCAGGGCTAGAAGGGAATGTGGTTTACAGTGAGGAGGAGGAGGAATGAAGGTGGCAGAGGAGGATGACTGTAGAGGTCTTGAAGCTCTCTGAGTTTGGTTATTTCCTTGCAGACATTAGTGTTAGGATATGATTTGGGCCTAACAGGTTGTCCAGGCAATATATGTGTTCTGTGACTTTAAGTTTTAATGCTGCATCATGCTGTAATGCTGAGTCATGCTATAATTAGGTGTAATTTAGCCACGTATTTAAGAAAGGTACTGTAATGTATTCAGTTGATGATAAGCTGCCATTGTGCTATCATCGCGTGCGTGTGTGGGTGGATCTGCTACCATCCGGGGTTTGTGAACCAGAGTGAAACAACTACTGTTTGTTTGGTAAGAAGCTTTTTGGATTTAACCGGTAAAGACTTGGACTGTTTAGAAGACTACGAGATTGTTTATTTTCCACTATAAAGAAAACTTTTGATAAACCATGTTTGCACGTATCTCTTATCTCATTGCTCTCAGCAACGTTTCTCTGTGCACTTTACTCTGCTAGTTGTTACACAACAACAATATCCTTAACAATTAGCATCATCAGAGCTAAAAGGAAATGTGGTTTAAGAAGAAGAGGAGGAGGAAGAGGAGGAGGGAGGAGGAGAGGAATAAAGAAGGAGAAGGAATGGAACAGGAGGAGGACTGAGGGCTCCTTGATGCTTTCTGAGCTTGGTTCTTTTCTTGGAGACCTTTCATGATCCATCTAGGTAACATCATCAGTGGCTAGCAGGCAGTAGATGATCTGTCCCCCCCCTTCAGAAACCCACAAAAACACAGCCAGCCGAGGGTTAATAATCACTTGGCACACTCCGCAGTTCTTATCTCAACCTTGGCAGCGATATGCACACCTTCTGCCAAGGACTTTATTGGTTTACACAAACAAGAAAATCTCCTACGTAGCTTTGCCGTTCATCTAGCTTCCAAGACTACGAGGTTGCTCCGTTTGTTTAGCTTTGTTCGTCACGAACTTCGTGACCCACCGTACTGTCTTATATACATATGCTTCTGAGTGTGGTCCAGTGAGTCATTGATCCTATGACTCCAATCCAATGACTCAGGATTTCCTCATACGCCGCAGCTGCAGTACCCTTTTCTCTCGCCTTCTTTGGCGTGCGTCCAGGAATGACGTCTCTCCCTCACTCTCATCTGAGACACCTGTTTCCCCACTACTTGGCTCTCTTTCAGCTGGCACCTGAGCCGGTGCCAGAGGGGGAGGGCTGGGAGATCTGGCTGGCTCCTCTTCCTCCTGCTCAGAGCTGCCTTCCTCCAAAGGGATAGGCTCAGAGGACGGGGCCACAACAGTAGGATTGGCTCTCTCTTTAGATACAAATAGCTTTCCCTTTCAGTGGGAATATTCTTGCTGGCTCCTTGATTAGACGGTTGTTTACTGTGGATTTGTTTATCTGTGTCGGCAGTCCCTTGACTGGGCTATTGTTTGCTTCTTGATTGTTGGTCTAGTGTTAATCTCTAGTGTTGATTACCTGTCTTTTTTTACTGATATTTAGGTCTTTTTCTCCCCTTTTTGGCGTTTTACTTGTCTCTCTGCAATGGTTATGTCTATTTTTGAATTGGGGGACGGACGGGACGGCACACCTTCATTCCGTTTCTGTGATCCTGGCGCAGTTCGGGAAAGACGGTCTTTGCAAGACCGCAATTAAGGGATTGTGCTCTGTTCCAGTAATTTGAGCTTCTTTTTTTCCCCAGCCTGGAGAAGGGCTGGCAACACTCCGCCAGTTCTGAGCTCTGGACAACTGACAGGCTGAATTACAGAATCGTAACGCACGGGATTCGCTTCCAGCAAAGCATCAAGACCTCATGAGCCTTTGATGGAAGAGCGACTCCCGCACTTGATGGATCATTGATCCCATCCGTGGCAATAAGGCAAACATATTGTTATGGCGCGTGTGTCTGCATATTAACACGGACCAACGGAACTGGGTTGTGTGGCCCATTGTTAAGAGGCCTGAAATGCGTTATCGATCCCCGGAGGATTTAAAAAAAAAAAAAAAAGAGGCGATTCAGGATGCTTACAAGGAGAAACTCTTAAGGTGGGGGGAAAAAAAAGTTTAATCAAAGTTTGCAGTTTAAAAATGGAGATGCACCAGGGAGGGTGGGGGTGGGGTGGGATTTGAACAACAGCCAAACATTAAGTGGAAAAGTTGGGGGAGGGACAGTTATGGCTGTGTGCAGCCTCTCGCAATCGCACCACAAGTGTTCCTGGCAAATAGCGAAAGCACTTAGGCTTATATACCGCTTCACAGCGCTTTCTAAGTGTGACACCCTCCCCCAACAATCTGGGTCCTTGTTTTACCAAGCTCAGAAGGACGGGAGGCTGAATCAACCTTGAGCTGATCAGAATTGAACTGCTGGCAGCAGGCAGAATTAGCCTGCAATACTGCATAATTGATTGATTGATTGATTATAATTTTGTGCGGCAAAAAAGTATTTAGTCAGCCACCAATTGTGCAAGTTCTCCCACTTAAAAAGAGGAGAGGGGCCTGTAATTGGCATCATAGGTAGCCCTCAACTATGAGAGACAAAATGAGAAAACAAATCCAGACAATCACATTGTCTGATTTGGAAAGAATTTATTTGCGAATTATGGTGGGAAATAAGTATTTGGTCAATATCAAAAGTTCATCTCAATACTTTGTTATATATCCTTTGTTGGCAATGACAGAGGTCAAACGTTTTCTGTAAGTCTTCACAAGGTTGGCACACACTGTTGCTGGTATGTTGGCCCATTCCTCCATGCAGATCTCCTCTGAAGCAGTAATGTTTTGGGGCTGTCGCTGAGCAACATGGACTTCCAACTCCCTCCAAAGGTTTTCTATGGGGTTGAGATCTGGAGACTGGCTAGGCCACTCCAGGACCTTGAAATGCTTCTTATGAAGCCACTCCTTCGTTACCCAGGCGGTGTGTTTGGGATCATTGTCATGCTGAAAGACCCAGCCACGTTTCATCTTCAATGCCCTTGCTGATGGAAGGAGGTTTGCACTCAAACTCTCACGATACAGGGCCCCATTCATTCTTTCCTGTACATGGATCAGTCGTCCTGGTCCCTTTGCAGAGAAACAGCCCCAAAGCATGATGTTGCCACCCCCATGCTTCACAGTAGGTATGGTATTCTTTGGATACAACTCAGCATTCTCTCTCCTCCAAACACGACGAGTTGTGTTTCTACCAAACAGTTCTACTTTGGTTTCATCTGACCGTATGACATTCTCCCAATCCTCTTCTGGATCATCCAAATGCTCTCCAGCAAACTTCAAATGGGCCCGGACATGTACTGGCTTAAGCAGGGGGACACGTCTGGCACTGCAGGATCTGAGTCCCTGGCGGCATAGTGTGTTACTGATGGTAGCCTTTGTTACGTTGGTCCCAGCTCTCTGCAGGTCATTCACTAGGTCCCCCTGTGTGGTTCTGGGATTTTTGCTCACCGTTCCTGTGACCATTTTGACCCCAGAGGTGAGATCTTGCGTGGAGCCCCAGACGAGGGAGATTATCAGTGGTCTTGTATGTCTTCCATTTTCTAATTATTGCTCCCAGAGTTGATTTCTTCACACCAAGCTGCTTGCCTATTGCAGATTCAGTCTTCCCAGCCTGGTGCAGGTCTACAATTTTGTTTCTGGTGTCCTTCGACAGCTCTTTGGTTTTCACCATAGTGGAGTTTGGAGTGTGACTGTTTGAGGTTGTGGACAGGTGTCTTGGCCTCTTTGCCGGAAAACGTTGAGAGAGTTGCTTCTTGTTTCACTGTATTCATTTCTTGTCGGCGTCTTCTGCTTCTGAACTTTTGCCAAGAAAAGCCTTTAGCAGTTTGCCTAATTATCCCAAGGTCGGTGATAAACTGAGGAATGGTGTTTTGAAGAATTCGCTTTAATTTAGTTTGGGCTATGCTGAGAATGAGTTAATTCTCAGCTGTTCTAATAAAGTCTGTTCGTTTTCGAACTGTTTGCATTTAATACTAACTACTTGGGCCTGGTTCCTTGAAGACTTGTCAGCGTGCGCTGATTATTTTTTTCCTGGTCTAATGTTAACTATGTTGGCAGAAGCTCCCACATGGAAGTAAGGTAGCCCAGAGTGCAAAAAAACAAAACAAAACAAAACAAAAAGCAGTTTGCTCAAATGTTCACCGTGCGTCGGCTTGTGGGAAATGAGCTGCGTGTCTACCACGAAGCTCTTTCAAGTTTCTTCTAACAAAAAATGAGGAAGCGGGTTCTATTCGATTCCAGAATTCGGCAGGTAGGTGTGATGCTCATCGGACATCTTTTGAAATCTGTTTCCCGAGAGGTCCATCAAATAACAGAAGAACAGAGCAAGAGAATAACGGAATCGGGAAGCATCTTTCTTTTCTTTCTTTCTTTCTTTCTTTCTTTCTTTCTTTCTTTCTTTCTTTCTTTCTTTCTTTCTTTCTTTCTTTCTGCACAACGAGAGCATCAGGTTAAGTATCAGAGAATAACAGAGCTGGAAGGGACCTTGGGGGTCTTCTAATCCAACCCCCAGCTCAGGCACAAAACCATATACTCTTTCAGACAAATGGTTGTCCAATCTTTTTGTGAAAACCTCCAGTGGTGGCGCATTCACAACTTCTGGAGGCAAGTTGTTCCACTGGTTGATTGTTCTCATTCTCAGGGAATTTCTCCTTAGTTCTAGGTTGGTGCTTTGTTTCATTAATTTCCATCCATTGCTTCTTGTCCTGGTGCTTTGGAAAATAGACACCCCATTTTCCTTGTGGCAGCCCCTCAAATATCAAAAGACTGCTATCATTCCCCTCTAGTCCTTTCCATTAAACTAGACCTACCCAATTCCTGCAAGTGTTCTTCTTATGTTTTAGCCTCCAGTCTCCTAATCCTCCTGGTTGGTCTTCTCTCCATTCTTTCTAGAGTCTCAACATCTTTTTTTAGATTGTAGTGACCAAAACTGGATGCAGGATTCCAAGTGTGGCCTTATCAAGGCATTATAAAGTGGTATGAATTCTTCACGCGATCTTGATTCTATCCCTCTGTGGATGCAACCTACGAGATGGTGAGTTCTAGTCCCGCCTTAGGCATCAAAGCCAGTTGGGTGACTTTCAGCTGGAATTCCCCACCAGTTAGAACTGAAGGAGCTTCTTAAATGAAAAGTGTAATATCTTCAGATAGATAGATAGATAGATAGATAGATAGATAGATAGATAGATAGATAGACAGACAGACAGACAGACAGACAGACAGACAGATAGTAGATAGATAGATAGATGTAGATATAGATAGATGTAGAGATAGATGTAGAGATAGGTAGGTAGGTAGGTAGGTAGGTAGAGATAGATAGATAGATAGATAGATAGATAGATAGATAGATAGATAGATAGATAGATAGATAGATAGATAGATGGATGATAGAGATACATAGAGATACATAGATAGATAGATAGATAGATAGATAGATAGATAGATAGATAGATAGATAGATAGATAGATGTGGATATAGATAGATAGACAGACAGACAGACAGACAGATAGATATAGATAGATGTAGAGATGATGTAGAGATAGGTAGGTAGATAGAGATAGATAGATAGAGATATAGATAGATAGATAGATAGATATAGATATAGACAGATGTAGAGATAGATGTAGAGATAGATAGATAGATAGATAGATAGATAGATAGATAGATAGAAAGAGAGATATAGATAGATGTAGAGATGATGTAGAGATAGGTAGGTAGATAGAGATAGATAGAGATAGAGATAGATAGATAGATAGATAGATAGATAGATAGATAGATAGATAGATAGATAGATAGATAGATATAGATATAGACAGATGTAGAGATAGATGTAGAGATAGATAGATGATAGATAGATAGATAGATAGATAGATAGATAGATAGATAGATAGATAGATAGATAGATAGATAGAGAGCGCACCAGCCCCGTCTCTCAATATGGTGGCTTCAGGTTGCCAAGTGAAGCTGATTGATTTCAGGCAGAGCCTCCTGTACGCAACATGTAAATCAATGCTCTGAGCTCATTCTCCCAAGGTATGTTGACGTTCACCAGGTTAGATGCCTTCAGAAGGGAATTAAGCAAATGGACGATTAATATTTTAGTGGATATTAGTCACGGGAGTCCCATCATTGTTCATTTCCTCAAACAGGAGCAGCCTCTGATTATTTTTCCAGGCTTCTGGACTGGCTTGCCAAGGTCATCCGTTGGGGTCAGCGGGCCAAAGTCCATCAACGTCTCACTCAGGTCCGTTTGGCGCAAGGTATCCTTTCCTTAAGATTGTCAATAATGCAAGGTAGAGAGCAATAATTTATGAAGAGAAAAATAAAAGGGAGCCGGCTGTCACACCTTGAAGGAGGTTCTTGTTGGTTAAATTCAATTTCTCCATTCAGGGAAAAAAAAAGAGTTTTCATCGTCTATGCAGGAAGAAAATGTCTCAGGCACCTTCATTAATTAAAAAAAGCTCTTTGTCTCATGATGCTTAGCTGATATGGATTTTTTTTAAAATGTTCAAGAATTAAAAGCAACTTCTCTTCATTTCAAACGGCGGGTTAGATTTCACATTGTTTGAGCTTCGCAGTACGCTGAGCCTTATCTTGATCTGCGTCCAACATGGTAACATCTCACCGGGATACCTAAGGGAGGTTCACCAACGTTCAAAAGATGGCATCGGGATCAAGTTCACACAGGTGTGAAGTGTTACCAAAGAAATGGAGGGCTTACCAAAGTGCTGAATTAGCACAAAATGTGGGGTCCTTGGGATTCTGTAAGTTTGGTTGTTTTCTTGCAAAACGTCTCATGACCCAACCAGGTTACGTCATCAGTGCTAGAAGGTGGTGGTCTTTGCTCTCTGCTTCTAACCTGTTGCCTGAACTGCTGGTTTTTAACTTTGACAAAGAATAGGGAAGGTCCAGAATGATCCCATATGCATTGAGAGCCACATTGGCGCAGTGGTTAAAAGGCCAGCCTAGAAACCGGGAGATTGTGAGTTCTAGTCCTCTCTTAGGAATGATAGCCAACTGGGTGATTTCGACCAATTACCCAATGGCAAGTTCTAGTCCTTCATTAGGCTTGAAAGCTGGCTGGGTGACTTTGGGCCAATTACCAGGAGACGATGAGTTCTAGTCCCGCCTTAGATTTGAAAGTCAATTGGATGATTTCGGATTAATCACCAGGAGAGGATGAGTTCTAGTCCCGCCTTAGGCATGAAAGCCATCTGGGTGACTTTGGGCCAATCACCAGGAGATGATGAGTTCTAGTCCCGCCTTAGGCATGAAAGCCATCTGGGTGACTTTGGGCCAATCACCAGGAGATGATGAGTTTTAGTCCCGCCTTAGGCATGAAAGCCATCTGGGTGACTTTGGGCCAATCACCAGGAGATGATGAGTTCTAGTCCCGCCTTAGGCATGAAAGTCAATTGGGTGATTTAAGATGAATCGCCAGGAGAGGCTGAGCTCTAGTCCCGCCTTAGGCATGAAAGCTGACTGAGTGGCCTCGGGTCAGTCCGTCTCTCTCAGCCCAGCCCACCTCACAGGGTTGTTGTAGGGTAGGGGTATCACTTAAAGGCAGGATTAAAAATGCTAATAAAACAGGAATAAAGAAAAGACGGAGATCAAATATGTATTCAAATCATTGCATTTTAACACACACACACGAGAGAGAGAGAGAAAGACAGAGAGAGAGAGAGAGGGAGGGAGGGAGGAGAGAGAGGGAGGAAGAGAGAGAGAGAGAGAGAGGGAGGGAGGGAGGAGAGAGAGGGAGGAAGAGAGAGAGAGAGAGGGGGGGAGGGAGGGGGGAGAGAGAGGGAGGAAGAGAGAGAGAGAGAGAGAGAGAGAGAGAGAGGGAGGGGGGAGAGAGAAGGAGGGAGAAAGGGAGAGAAAGAGAGAGACCTCCAAAACACACAGACACATCCCCAACTTATGCTGCTTTCCAAATACACATTTGTCTAACTAAAATGTGCTTAATTAATATTTCATATTGCTGCCTTGGAAACTCTACATTCCTAATGGATGGTATTGATCAAAGGCAGAAAGAAAAATCCGCCCGGTAGCTGGAGGGAACAAAAGTAAAGCTGTCAGTTATAAAAACCATGCAGGTTCAAAGGGCTAAAACTCGCAGCCAATCCGAAAGGCATCCGAGCAGACGAAGAGAGAGATATAATGAGCAGAGCCCGCTCACCCCAGCCCCTTCCCGACGAGCCGCCGATATAAATAATGCAGATTTTAGCCTGTCCATTTTTAACCTCAACCGGAACGTGAGATGGGAGCTACAAAACTTACAGAGGCCAACGGCGTTTCTTAAAATGGAAAAAAAAGAACCCTGAAAGTTTGGTAGAGTTTGCTAGACGGGGATCTGGTTTTTCCTAGGAGAACTTCAGAAGGATAGCTGGCAGATCCTCCTCAGTGGTGGGCCGCTGCCGGTTTGATCAAACCGGTAGTTCCGGCCAGTGGCTGGGCTCGCCACCTTGCGCTGTCTCATCGTATATAATCACTGTTTTTCCGATGCCGTGTGCACGCGCTCACATTTTTGGTTCTGGGCGAACCGGTTGTTACAGTATGTGACGCCCGTCTCTGGTCCTCCTCCAACTTTTCGAAGCACCACCAGTCCGTGAAGTCAAAGCTTCGATCGGTATAATACATGGGTTGGAGAACTATGGCCCTTTTATGACTTGTGGACTTCAACTCCCAGAATTCCTGAGTCCTGGGAGGTGGTAAGTTCAAGTCCCGCCTTGGGCGCGATAACGGGGACTACAGTTTGAATGCAGGACTTACGAGCAGTTTGGCGTAGTAATTAAGGTGCCGGTCTAGAAACCAGGAGATGGTGAGCTCTAGTCCCTACCTCAGGCGAAAGCTGGCTGGAGGACTTTGAGCCAATCACCAGGAGACAGTGAGTTCTAGTTCCTTAGGCATGAAAACCGGTCTAGAAACCAGGAGACGGTGAGTTCTAGTCCTTACCTCAGGTTAAAGCCAGTTGGGGGACTTTGAGCCAATCATCAGGAGACAGTGAATACTAGTTCCTTAGGCACGAAAACTGGTCTAGAAACCAGGAGACGGTGAGTTCTAGTCCTTACCTCAGGTTAAAGCCAGCTGGGGGACTTTGAGCCAATCACCAGGAGACAGTGAGTTCTAGTTCCTTAGGCATGAAAACCTGTCTAGAAACCAGGAGACGGTGAGTTCTAGTCCTTACCTCAGGTAAAGCCAGCTGGGGGACTTTGAGCCAATCACCAGGAGACAGTGAGTTCTAGTTTCTTAGGCATGAAAACCAGTCTAGAAACCAGGAGACGGTGAGTTCTAGTCCTTACCTCAGGTTAAAGCCAGTTGGGGGACTTTGAGCCAATCATCAGGAGACAGTGAATACTAGTTCCTTAGGCACGAAAACTGGTCTAGAAACCAGGAGACAGTGAGTTCTAGTCCTTACCTCAGGTTAAAGCCAGTTGGGGGACTTTGAGCCAATCATCAGGAGACAGTGAATACTAGTTCCTTAGGCACGAAAACTGGTCTAGAAACCAGGAGACGGTGAGTTCTAGTCCTTACCTCAGGTTAAAGCCAGTTGGGGGACTTTGAGCCAATCATCAGGAGACAGTGAGTTCTAGTTCCTTAGGCATGAAAACTGGTCTAGAAACCAGGAGACGGTGAGTTCTAGTCCTTACCTCAGGTTAAAGCCAGCTGGGGGACTTTGAGCCAATCACCAGGAGACAGTGAGTTCTAGTTCCTTAGGCATGAAAACCAGTCTAGAAACCAGGAGACGGTGAGTTCTAGTCCCTGCCACAGGCAAAAGCTGGCTGGGGGGCTTTGAGCCAATCACCAGGAGACAGTGAGATCTAGTTCCTTAGGCATGAAAACCGGCCCTATCCACCTCACAAGGTGGTGGTTGTGGAGGAAAATTAGAAGAGATGACGATTATTTTGAGGTTTGCCACCTTGGATAACTTCTAAAGAAATAAAGGTGGGATACATATCTAATAAATACAATAAATAAATAGACAGTTCACACCAAACGTGGACGCAGATGAGGGCCCAGATTGTTGGGGGCAAGAGAGTGACTCTGTAAAGCGCTTAGAGAGGGCTGTAAAGCACTGTGAAAGCTGTATATAAGTCTAAGGGCTATAAATATTATTTGCAGGGAGCAGGGTTGGCTGAATCCCTAGACAAATGATAATAATCAAATGATAATGATAAAACCGGCCTGGTGGCTCAGCAGACTAATGCACTGTAATTAACTCCAGCTGTCTGCAATTACTGTAAGTTCGAATCTCATCAGGCTCAAGGTTGACTCAGCCTGCCATCCTTTCTAAGGTGGGTAAAATGAGTTTGTGGGGGCAATAAGCTGACTTTGTATAAAATATACAAAAGTATGAAGGTATAAAATATACAAAAGTATGAAGGCCATTGCTTAACGCATTATAAACCACCCTGAGTCTCCGGAGAAGGGCGGCATATAAATCAATTTTTTTTAAAAAATGGCTCTTTTGGTTTCCAGCATCGCAACAGACAACGGTCATCCTGAAGACACAAAAAGCAGGGTCCCGGAGAGGCCTCCTAATATAATTATTCAATCAAAGCCAAAATCCTTTTCCTCCAGAGCGAGCCCCTTCCTGTAATTCCAATCTCTCGCTTTGCTTTCTCCCTTTCTGCTTTATTATGTAAACTTTTCATTAGCAAACGAGACGTCCCGTGTAACATAATCATTTCGGTTACGATGCCACGGTGCAGAACACGACGCCCGCCTGGGGGGGGCGGGGGGGGGGGAAGGCAGCGGGGCCAGGCTAATGCTGTTTTAATGCAATTTGGAGTATCGAAGGAAGTTGCACAGCCTGATCGCTTACCGTCGGATCGATGCGAATTCGTGTCTTAAAGAGAGATAAAACATATGACGATCAATGGGATTCGAGACCCCGGGAAAAAACCTTTTTTTTCCTTTCTTTTTTAAATGGAAGAAACCTTCCGTTTTGGAATATTGAAATGTGGGCCTTGCTGGGAACAGCACGACAAGGGCATCAGGTAAGGCTCAGAGAAGAAAATGTCTGGTGGAAGATAAATTCGAGACGGTTGGGCCATCTGCTCTGCTCCTCTCTACTTCTTCCAAAGGGCAATCAACCACGAAGACCGACGGTCCTGGGTTTGAACAGAATCACAGATTCGGAAGGGACCTTGGAGATCTTCTAGTCTGACCCCCTGCTCAGGCGCGAAACCCTATCCCATTTCAGACCAATGGCTGTCCAATCTCTTCTCAAAAACTTCCAGTGTTGGAGCAGCCACAACTTCTGGAGGCAAGTTGTTCCATTGGTTAATTGTTCTCACTGTCAGGAAATTTCTCCTTAGTTCTAAGTTGCTTCTCTCTTTGGTTAGCTTTCATCCGTTGCTTCTTCTCCTGCCTTCGGGTGCTTTGGAGAATAGGTGGACCCCCTCTTCTGTGGGGCAGCCCCTCAAATATTGGAAGACTGCTCTGATGTTTCTCCTAGTCCTTCTTTTCCTTAAACTAGACAGAGCCAATTCCTGCAACCGTTCTTTATACATTTTAGCCTCCAGTCCTCTAATCGACTTTCTTGCGAAGACACTGTTGGGGGGAAATTATCCGATGGTAGATAAAATTCCAGAGAGTTGGCCCGTCTGCTTTGTTTCTCTATTTCTTCAAAAGGGCAAATGAATCACGAAGACGGACTGTGCAAACTTGTCTCTCCAGGACTTGAGAAGGGCCAAATGAAGAATACTGTTGAGAACAAACTCATGGAGAAGTTCAACCGTCACATTATCTATCTTTTTACTTCTGGTCATCACCCAAGGACCACGGTTCAAGTCCGAATCCTATTTTGAGAGATGTCCTTGGAGAACCCCAAGAGCATCCATCTGGGAAAGGCCTCCAATGTTTCAGAATGATTTATTCCCACCGAAGTATACGTCTGTCATCTGTTGCCCGCTGCAGCTGCACGAAGCTTGGCGGAGTTGTTGAGGAGCATGGGAATTCGAAGTAGACGTTGACGTACCCTTGGAGCTTGGCGGTTTTCTTACAGACGTTTCATGACCCAACTAGGCAACAACATCAATGCTAGAAGGGAGGGGGGTTTGTGGGGGGAGAAGGAAGAGAGGGGGGAGGACAACTGTGGGGTCCTTGGTGCTCTCTGAATTCGGTGGTTTTCTTGCAAATGTTTCATGATCCAACTAGGTAACTTCATCATTACTTGAAAGGAGTGAGGGTTTGTGCTGAGGGAGGAGGAGGAGGAGAGGGGGGAAGATGGAGGAGGGGGGAGAAGTAGAGGAGGAGGAGGAGGAGGAGGAGAAGGAAAAGGAGGAGGAGGAGAAGAAGGAGGAGGAGAAGGAAAAGGAGGAGGAGGAGGAAAAGGAGGAGGAGGAGAAGAGGAGGAGGAGGAGGAGAAGGAGAAGGAAAAGGAGGAGGAGGAGGAGGAGGAGAAGAAGAGGAGGAGGAGAAGGAGAAGGAGGAGAAGAAGGAAAAGGAGGAGAAAGAGGAGGAGAAGAAGAGAAGGGGGAGGAGGAGGAGAAGGAAAAGGAGAAGGAGGAGGAGAAGAGGAGGAGGAGGGGGAGAAGAAGAGGAGGAGGAGGAGGAGGAAGAGAAGAAGAGGAGGAGGGGGGAGGGGGAGGGGGAGGGGGAGGGGGAGGAGGAGGAGAAGAAGAAGAAGAAGAAGAAGAAGAAGAAGAAGAAGAAGAAGAAGAAGAAGAAGAAGAAGAAGAAGAAGAAGACGACTGTGGGGGTCCTTGGTGCTTAGATATTTCCTGGCCCAACTAGGTAACACCACCAATGCTAGAAGGGAGTGAGGGTTTGTGATATGGGAGGAGGAGGAGGAGGACAGTGGGTTTCTTGGTGCTCTCTGAGCTTGGTGTTTTTTCTGGAGACCCTTCATGACCCATCTAGGTAGCATCATCAGAGCTAAAAGGAAATGTGGTTTAAGAGGAGGAGGAGGAGGAGGAAGGGAATAAAGAAGGAGAAGGAATGGAAGAGGAGGAGGCGGAGTACTGTGGGATAACACCATCAGTGCTAGAAGGGAATGGGGTTTACTCTCAGTTTATATAACTACTAGTTGCTTGCCCTGTCAGTGCTGGTGGTGCCAAGCGACTGGTGTTAAATCAAGGGCTCACTGTAAATACTTATGTTGATTACAGCGTTTGAAACACACAAAAGATCAGAGGTCCAGAGTGATTTCGTTCCCGCCTTTAAGACCGGCTGCAAAATCTTTGCTCCTAGTTGAAAGGAGAAGGCCACTACGACTTTGCCAAAGAACTTTGGCAGAGACTCAGGGTTTTGCTACCGAGCCTGTTGCAACGTTTCGCCCAAGAGGAAACGGTTTTTCTTTTCTTTTCTTTTTTTCTTTTTGGGCTGAACGGCCACCGTGTGTAAAAGAATTGGGATATTATCTTGTTTAATGTTTTGTTGGCCTTCAGGGTGCGATTTGCATATTGCTAGATCTGACATTTTCGATAGCATTTGGCTGCGTGCCATTTTCGTGCTGCTTTGCAGATTTCTTTTTCCCCCCCACTTCGTACAAGCGAGGGTCACCTCCAGGCATCGAAGCTTCCCAAATAACCCGTTGCGCAGATATTTTGGAGGTGCATGGAACTCCTTAAAATCCCTCATGCATTGGCTAGAGCAGAGGTCTTCAAACGTGGCAGCTTTAAGACTTGTGGACTTCAACTCCCAGAATTCTCCAATTCAATTACTTTATAAGTAATTCAAGGCGGTGAACATCCATAACACTCTTTGGCCTCTTATTATCCCCGTAAAAACAACCCTGCGAGGTGAGTTGGGATGAGAGAGAATGACTACCACAAAGTCACCCAGCTGGCTTTCGCCTGAGGCAGGGACTAGAACTCACCGTCTCCTGGTTTCTAGACGAGCACCTTAATTACGAGCCAAGTTGCTCTCAAATCCTGCATTTACACTGTAGTCTCCCACATGGTGGGACTAGAACTCACTGCCTCCCGGTGATTGGCCCAAAGTCACCCAGCTGCCTTTCATGTCTAAGGCGGGACTAGAATTCACCGTCTCCTGATAATTGGTTCAAAATTACTCGGCTTTCATGTCTAAGGAGGAACTAGAACTCACCATCTCCTGATGATTGGTTCAAAATTACTCAGCTTTCATGCCTAAAGAGGAACTAGAACTCACCGTCTCCTGATGATTGGTTCAAAATTACTCAGCTTTCATGCCTAAGGAGGAACTAGAACTCACCATCTCCTGATGATTGGTTCAAAATTACTCGGCTTTCATGCCTAAGGAGGAACTAGAACTCACCGTCTCCTGATGATTGGTTCAAAATTACTCGGCTTTCATGCCTAAGGAGGAACTAGAACTCACCGTCTCCTGATGATTGGTTCAAAATTACTCGGCTTTCATGCCTAAGGAGGAACTAGAACTCACCGTCTCCTGGTGATTGGTTCAAAATTACTCGGCTTTCATGCTTAAGGCAGGACTAGAACTCACCGTCTCCTGGTGATCAGCCCAAAGTCGCCCAGCCAGTTTTCATGCCTAAGGCAGGACTAGAACTCACAGTCACCTGGTTTCTAGGCCAGCACCTTAACCACTAGGCCAAACTGGCTCTCATGTCTTGCATTCACACCGTACAGCCTACAGATTTCAATATGAACATCGTAACATCATCTCTGTAAAAGCGAGACATCTGTGTGAAGCTCGTCTTTCTAAGCTGACACAGAAAGTGAATTCTTGGGTGGAAACTTACTAGAAATTCCTGGCATATTTGCCCTTATTAAGCGTTGCTGCTTTACAACAATGCCGCAATTAGCTCTATTAATCTCACACCCCGAACCTGAGATCACGCTGACACGCAACACGGTGCTTCATGTGTTTCACGGAATGATAAATTTAGCAGCTCAACCTTATTTAATTCCTCTTTTTTTGTTGCTTTTTTACAGGCAATTAAGCAAGCTCTTCGTAAGATACTACGGCTTGCCTTCTATCCTCACGTTCCATTAAACCCAACCCGAAACATCAATGGACGGGGTGCTTTTCTTTCATCTCAGGAGTGATTTACACAGCAAACGGAACTCAAAAGAAAATCTGTTTCAGTAATTTAAATGCCTAAAAGAACGCTGAAATTCCAAAAGGACAACTTTAAAAACACATTCGTTTTTCGGTAGTAAAGCAAGGAAGCACGATGGCCTTTAATTTCACTCCAATAATTGGAAGCCCGTTCCCAGTGGGACATTTTTTGAAGATCTTAGAAAAAATCCTATATTGCGTTTAGTCTTAAATGAATCATATTATAATACAGGTAGTCCTTAATGGCAGGCCTGGAAGCCATCTTTTTCGCTCGATCTTCAGGCCTGCCACATTTCCTCCTGTGGGAAACTGGGAGGGGGGGATTGTATGGGGCATGGGTGATACATGTAGTCAAAACAACATTCCTTTCTCAGAGAGTCAAGGCCATCTTGCCCTACACTTGGAGGGCTGGAGCTGGAAGGCATCTCCAGTTGGGAGGGTGCATTGATTGGATGATGTGATGGACATGTGGGTGCAGGGGGAGGGACTTAGACTTTCTTTTGGGTGGGGAAAACCTGGAAACTTTCAGATTTGGGTTTTCCCAGATGTGCCAATATGACATCTCTAATAAAGTGGAACTTGGAGGAACTTCTAACCTTGGAGTTTTCTTGCGTTGGGGGTGTTACTTGGAACCCTGACATTCGACTTACGACCAAAATTGAGCCCATAATTTCCATTGCGAAGTAAGGTAGCTGTTAAGTGAATTTTGGCCCATTTTATAATCATTTTATATCCTTTCTTGCCAAAGCTGTGCCAAAATTTCTGTCACTAAGCAAGATAGATCCCATGACCACGGGATGCTACAACCGTCGTAAATATGAGTCATAAGTCACTTTTTCCAGGGTTGCTGTAACTTCAAATGGCCACTAAACAAACTGTTTTAGCCTGCACTTTTAAAGACAGCATTAATTCCAATTTTAATCATCGAATTAAGGATTGGAAAAGGGATTTCCGTTAAAGCTCCCTTTTCCAGGTTCTCAGAGGGTGCTTTTCACTGGGTCCCTGATTTACGACCCTCCGTTTACCGACCTTTCAAATTGACATTGCCGCTGGAAAAAAAGCGACTTACGACCGTTGCAGCTTTTCCATGGCCGCGTCATTGAAATTCAGACGCTTGGCAACTGGCCTGCATTGATGACCAAAGGATGCTCCAGTCTAAAAACATGACGGAAGATGGTTTCTGGGAAGAATTAGTCTCAGCAGATCGACCGAGGCTGAAGGGTCAAAGCTACACCGTTCCTGCAATTACAGGATCTTCATTTAGCCCTCTGGGGAATAATAAAAGAGAATTTTACCTGCCCTGCCCCATTAAAGGAAAATTGCAATGGCTGATTTAAAATGGGTTTTTTTTCCCTCCTTCCTCTTGATGGGGGATGAGGGAAACGTTCGGCTCTGAAATCCAACGAGGACAGCAGGGGTGTTTTCAAAATAGCAATAGCACTTAGACATATATACCGCTTCACGGTGCTTTTACAGCCCTCTCTAAGCGGTTTACAGAGTCAGCCTCTTGCCCCCGACCATCTGTCTCCTCATTTTACCCATCTCGGAAGGATGGAAGGCTGAGTCAACCTTGAGCTAGTGAGAATCGAACTGCTGGCTGTCGGCAGAGTTAGCCTACAATACTGCATTCTAACCACTGTGCCACCACGGCCCTTCCTTCCTTCCTTCCTCCCTTCCTTCCTTCCATCTTTTCTTTTCTCCCTTCTTTCTCCTTCCTTCCTTCCTTCCTCCTTTCTTCTTTCCTTCCTTCTTCCTCCCTTCCTTCCATCCATCCAACTTTTCCCTCCTTCCTTTCTCCCTTCCTATTTCTTCTTCCTTCCTTCCTTCCTTCCTTCCCTCCCTCCCTCCCTCCCAAGCAATAGCAATTAGACTTATAGACCGCTTCACAGTGCTTTCCAGCCCTCTCTAAGCAGTTTACAGAGTCAGCCTCTTGCCCCCGACCATCTGTCTCCTCATTTTACCCACCTCGGAAGGATGGAAGGCTGAGTCAACCTTGAGCTGGTCAGGATCGAACTTTTGGCAGCGGGCAAAGTCAGCCTGCAATACTGCTTTCTTAGCACTGTACCACCATGGCCCTTCCTTCTTCCGCCCCTCCCCTCCCCTCCCCTCCCCTTCCCTTCCCTTCCCTTCCTTTCTTAGCACTTAGCAATAGCACTTAGATCTATATACTGCTTCACAAGTGCTTTCCTGCCCCTTCTAAGCGGTTTACAGTGTCAGCCTTTTGCTCTCATTTTACCCACCTTGGAAAGGATGGAAGGCTGAGTCAACCTGGAGCCTGTTGAGATTCGAATTGCCAAACTGCTGGCAATTTTTTATTATTATTATTATTATTATTATTATTATTATTATTATTATTATTATTATTATTATTCAGAATTATATGCCGCCCTTCTCCGGAGACTCAGGGTGGCTTACAATGCGTTAAGCAATAGCCTTCCTACTTTTGTATATTTTATACAAAGTCAGCTTATTGCCCCCACAAACTGGGTCCTCAATTGACCCACCTTAGAAAGGATGGAAGGCTGAGTCAATCTGGAGCCTGGGGAGATTCGAACTTACAGTAATTGCAGACAGCTGAATGTTAATAACAGGCTTTAGTCTGCTGAGCTATCCAGGCTCCCTTAAATTATTAAAATTGTTTTCAAATGTTTCAACGACAAAGATATAAGGGTAAATCTTGGGAAGGGGGGAGGGAGTGTAAATTGAACCATCTTACAATATCAGATGTTGATTTATTTTTTTTAACGGCTGTTTCTCAGGTTCTCTGCATTCTAACGAGGCCGATTCTGGAAATAAAGTTTCGCTAAAGGGAGTATTGGTAGTCGTTGTCTTACGACCACAATTGAGCTCAACATTTCTGCTGCAAAGTGAAGAGTTATTGAGTGCCTTCTGCCCCGTTTTACAACTTTTCTTGCCACCGTTGTTAATCGAAGCACTGCCCTCGTCAAGTTTGTCACACCGCTG
This sequence comes from Coluber constrictor foxii, assembly GCA_038048745.1. NCBI lineage: Eukaryota > Metazoa > Chordata > Lepidosauria > Squamata > Colubridae > Coluber > Coluber constrictor. The sequence continues at coordinate 128,301 of JAWJVD010000213.1, forward strand.
TTAAGCGAATCTGGCTTTCCCAACGGCCCCTTTTTATCATCTTTCTTGCCACGGCTGTTACGCGAATCGCTGCCGTCGTTAAGTGAGTCACGCGGCTGTTAAGTGAATCGGGCATCCCCATTTTGACTTTGCTTGTGGGGAGGTTACAAAAGGGGGACCACGTGATCTTGGGACATTGCAACCGTCATAAGTATGAGTCAGCGGCCAAGCGTCTGAATTTTGATCACATGACCCCGGGGATGCATCGATGGTCGTAACTGTGAAAAACGGTCACAAGTTGCTTTTTTCCAGTGCCGTTGTAACTTCAAAAGGTCACTAAATGAACCGTCGTAAGTCTAGGACCACCGGTAACCAGTGTCTCTCCAGGGCCATGTGTACGTTTTAGACATTTCGATCTAAATATTTTCTTGGAAAAAAAAAAACACATTGGCAACCTGTATTACAGTTCCATGGCACAGGATGATGGGTAAGGGGTGCAACGGCTTCACCCTGGCATTTAGGGGCAAGCAAAGCAAAACGAAAAGGGATAAAGAAGATTTTTTTTTTTTTTAAAAAAAGGTCTTACTTGAATCGGGATTTGAACTCGTTCACAGCTTTCTCGTATTGTTCTGTGGTGACTTTGTAGAATTGTGAGCTCTGTAGAAAAAACAGGGGGAAAAAGAGAGAAGAAATTAAATATAAACATTCCAAAAGGCAAATGAGAAATGGGGACAATATTTATAGAGTGGAGGTGCATTTTTCATGCAATTCTCGAAGAAATATTTGTGCATACCAATCCTTGTACATTCAAGCACGGCCACACGAAGTAGTCTTTTCTCATTGTTTTCGTATTTATTAGATTTTTAAAAAAATCCAAACTTAACTTACTTTATAACTCAATCTAGCAAACATTCCTAATGTTCCTCCGATTTTCTCCATAACAACCCTGTGAGGTGGGTTGGGCTGAAAGAGAGGGACTGGCCCAAAGTCACCTAGTTGGCTTTCATGCCTAAGGCAGGACTAGAACTCACCGTCTCCTGGTGATTGGCCCGAAGTCACCTAGTTGGCTTTCATGCCTAAGGCAGGACTAGAACTCACCGTCTCCTGGTGATTGGTCCAAAGTCACCTAGTCAGCTTTCATGCCTAAGGCAGGACTAGAACTCACTGTCTCCTGGTAATTGGCCCGAAGTCACCTAGTTGGCTTTCATGCCTAAGGCAGGACTAGAACTCACAGAATCCTGCTCTCTAAGCCAGCACTTTAACCACTTCCAAAAACTGACTCTTTAGTTCCAATGAGTTGACCAGAAAACACACACACACAATCCACCTTTTTTCCAATTCAGCTCCAGATTTCTCTCCCCCCACCCCACCCCTTCTCCCAAACTCCTTCAGCTTGGATTTCCTCTTGGTACCTTTTTCATTGGGGGCCCTCTTCCTTTAGCTGGGTTTCCTCTTCTCCCGGGCTTTTCCATCCTCAGCCCCAGCCAGGCCCTACCTCTGGTCCTACCCCTCGTGACCCTCGAGGATTGCTGATCTCTAGGTTCAGTTGAGTTTCCCAACTGAACCCTTCATGACATCACAAAGACCCCCAAACCTTGGCAACAGGAGACACACAGCCAGCAGCACAGGCAAGCTTTAGCCATGCTCACAGCCCTCAAGGGGACGTCATTTATTGTGATTTGTATTTATGATTGTTTTTTAAGCCGCCCTGAGTTCTTGGGGAGAATGGCGGCATATAAATCATATAAATAAATAAGTAAGTAAGTACCGTATTTTCCGGCATATAAGACGACTGGGTGTATAAGACGACCCTCCTCAGAGCCATTTAAGGCTCGTCAGAGCCTTATGGGCTGGTCTGCCTGGTTACAGGAGAATGAGACCCAGCGTATAAGACGACCCCCGACTTTTGAGAAGATTTTTGTGTGTTAGAAAGTAGTCTTATACGCAGAAAAATACAGTAAGTAATTTGGCCAAGCCGCTCTTGTGAGTAAAAACAGCCTTTTGTGTTTCTTTGGTTCTACAGATAGTCCTCGACCTACAACTTCTTCACTCCTTAAAAACTTCACTTCTTAAAATCATCCAGTGATGGAGCACCCACAATTTCTGGTGCAATTTCTCCTTAGTGCCAAGTTGCTTCTCTCCTTGATTAGTTTCCATTCATTGCTTCTTGTCCTGCCTTCTGGTGCTTTGGAAAATAGGTTGACCCCCCCCCTCTATTTTGTGGCAACCCCCTCAAATGGGTAAGCCCATTTGGGTTACCTGATTTATGACTGTCACGCCTTATGATTAGATTAGATTAGATTTATTGGATTTATATACCGCCCTACTCCCGAAGGACTCAGGGCGGTGTACAGCCAATAATAAAAATACATACATACAAAATTTAAAAACCAACTAAAAACAGATTAAATGAATTTGGCCCGGGCAGAATTAAAACACCCCAATATAATTTAAAATTTTTTTAAATTTGACACTAAAAATGGGGAGTGGTTAGGCCAGGCCCGCCTGGCGAAATAGAAAAGTCTTAAGAGCGCAGCGGAAGGTGGGCAAATCCGGGATCCTCCGTATCTCTGGGGGGAGCTCGTTCCAGATGGTAGGTGCCCCCACAGAGAAAGCTCTCCCCCTGGGGGCTGCCAGCTGACGGCACCCGAAGGAGCCCCTCTCTATGAGAGCGTACTGGCCTGTGGGAGGCTATTGGTGGTAGTAGGCGGTCCTGCAAGTACCCAGGTCCTAAGCCATGGAGCACTTTAAAGGTGATAACCAAAACCTTGAAGCGCACTCGGAAGACCACCGGGAGCCAGTGAAGCTCGCGCAGGAGGGGTGTTACATGGGAGCGCCACGTCGCTCCCATAACCACCCGCATGGCCGCACTCTGCGCCAGTTGGAGCCTCCGAGTGCTCCTCAAGGGGAGCCCCATGTAGAGAGCATTACAATAGTCCAGACGGGAGGTGACGAGGGCATGAGTGACTGTGTGTAAAGAGTCCCGATCTAGAAAGGGACACAACTGGCGAATCAGGCGAACCTGATGAAAAATCCTCCCAGTCACGGCCGTCAGGTGCTCTTCTAAAGACAGCCGTGAGTCCAGGAGGACGCCCAAGTTGCGAGCCCTTTCCGTGGGGGCCAATGATTCACCCCCAATAGTCAGCGATGGCACCAGCTGACTATATCGGGACGTCGGAAACCACAGCCACTCGGTCTTGGATGGGTTGAGCCTGAGCCTGTTCCTCCCCATCCAGATCCGCACGGCCTCCAGGCACCGGGACATCACTTTGAGGGCATCGTTGGGGTGGTCTGGGGTGGAGATGTACAGCTGAGTGTCATCAGCATACTGATGGTACTTCACCCCAAAACCACGGATGATCTCACCCAGCGGCTTCACATAAATGTTGAACAGGAGGGGCAAGAGGACCGATCCTTGTGGCACCCCGCATATAAGGGGCCTCGGGGTCGACCTCTGCCCCCCTGCCAACACAGACTGCGACCGGTCGGAGACATAGGAGAAGAACCACCGCAACACAGTGCCTCCCACCCCCATCTCTACCAACCGGTGCAGCATGATACCATGGTCGATGGTATCAAAAGCCGCTGAGAGGTCTAACAGGACCAGGACAGAGGAGCACCCCCTGTCCCGAGCCCTCCAGAGATCATCAACTAACACGACCAATGCCGTTTCCGTGCTGTACCCAGGCCTGAAACCCAACTGGAACGGATCTAGATATGTCGCTTCATCCAGGTGCTGGGGAAACTGTTTCGCAACCACGCTCTCAACAACCTTCGCCACAAAGCGAAGGTTGGAGACCGGACGATAATTTACCAACATTGCCGGGTCCAGGGAAAGCTTCTTGAGGAGAGGCCTCACTACCGCCTCTTTCAAGGCGGCAGGAAAGACACCCTCCCCCAATGAAGCCTTTATAATCCCCTGGAGCCAGCCTCGTGTCACTTACTGGGAAGCCAGCACTAACCAGGAAGGACACGGGTCCAATAAACACATGACCATGATGGGCAGGTTCCATTACGGTCACGACTCGAGGACTTCCCGTAGAATCTTCTGCTATGTATCATATCAAAATCACAACTTGATGAAACAAGAAGCTAGAAAATCAAAATCACAGGCAGAAGTGAAAAAAAAAACTCCTGCCTTTAGATGTACGTGTAGTCCTCAACTTACAACAGACCACTTAGTGACCGTTCAAAGTTACAACGGCACTGAAAAAAGCGACTTATGACCGGTTTTCACACTTACGACCGTCTGTAGCATCCTCATGGTCACGTGATCAAACTTGGCAATGGACTCGTATTTATGACCGTCGCAGCGTCCCGGGGGGTCACGTGATCCCCTTTCGCAACCTTCCAGCGAGCAAAGTCAATGGGGAAGCCAGATTCACTTAACAATGGCGTGGCTCATTTAACAACCGCAGTGATTCACTTAACAACGGCGGCAAGAAAAGTTGTAAAACGGGGGCAGAATTCACTTAATAACCAAAAATGTTGGGCTCCATTGTGGCCATGAGTTGAGGACTACTTCAGTGACGTCTCAAAGATAAAATGCCACTTGGAAAACAAAATAGCAGGACAAATATTCGATGATCTGATTTTTTTAATTATTGCAGCTCTCCGCTACCGCTCTGATATTCACCGGAGATCTTGCAAAAATCATTGTTAAAAAAAAAACATTACACCGAGGAGACGAAGAATGCAGCACAATTGTGTTTCAGGCAGGCCTCTGTGTCTTTTACACAAATTATAATAAATTGCGGAACGGATGCAACAGTCGAAAGGCCCCACGAAGATTAAACAGAACAAGACAGTCTCTACCCGGCCCCTAATCATTCATCGGCCTCCGACATCAACTTTCGTGGGGTAGTTTATTTTTCCATAAATCGCTGCCGGCCGGTTAGAAAAATGGAAAATTAAAATCTTGTTTAAGTTGCTGTCACACAATCACAACACACATGCACGACTTCTGGATTTACCAATGGGGCTCATCCTAGGACAATCACACCCAGGTGGCTCAAAGACCCCGTAAAATCGATGGGGATGCGATTAGACGCAGGCGGATGGAGGGCCAGGGGGGAGGGGGGGTGCAGATGGACGGGTCCCCCCCCCCCGTTTGAGATGATGAATCGCCCCCCTCTCAACCTGCCCTCCGTTCTGATGCTAACGCTGCCCAACCACTCATAGCGAGAGCCATTCATCTCCCTTCGGCCTGATCAATAAAGATGGAACACAACAGTTGTAAAGATCGATCGCAATTTTTTATCATTTTAAAGCACGTCTTTGGACACAAAAGCAATATTTTTTGCATGCCGTCTGGGTTTTTCTTTCTTTCTTTCTTTCTTTCTTTTTTTCTTTCTTCCTTCCTTCCTTCCTTCCTTCCTTCCTTCCTTCCTTCTTTCCTTCCTTCATCTTTCCCTCCCTTCTCTTCCTCTTCCTCTCCTTCCCTCTCTCCCTCCCTGTTCTTTCCTCTCTCTCCCTCCCTCCTTTCTTTCCTCTCTCTCCCTCCTTTCCTTTCATTTCCATTTCCCTCCTTCCCTCTCTCCCTCCCTCTACTTTCCTTTCTCTCTCTCCCTCCCTCCTTTCCTTCCTCTCCCTCCCTCTCTCTCCCTCCTTTCCTTTCCTTTCCTTTCCTTTCCTTTCCTTTCCTTTCCTTTCCTTTCCTTTCCTTTCCTTTCCTCTTTCTCTCCTTTCCTCCCTCCCTCCCTCTTCTTTCCTTTCTCTCCCTCCCTTCTTTCCTTCCTCTCTTTCTTTCTCTCGTCTTCCTTTCCTTTCCTTTCCCTTCCTCTTTCTCTCCCTCCCTCTTCTTTCCTTTCCCTCCCTTCCTCTCTCTCCTTCTCTTTCTTCTTCCTCCCTCTTTCCTTCCTTCCATCCATCCATCCATTCTTCCTTCCTTCCTTCCTTCCTTCCTTCCTTCCTTCCTTCCTTCCACCATTTGAACCATTTGAACAATAAGCTGCTATACATATTGAGCATCCTTTTATTGATGTTTATTTATTTATTCTTCATATTTCTTAAGGACCCATTCTCCCTCTGATTTAGATTCAGCTTAGTTAAATGTTATGTTTTTTTACTTGGAATTCTACAGAGTTGTACATATAGACATACTTTCTCAATGGATGAAGGGTTTTATTTTGTCTTTCCCCCCACTCGCCTTTAAAAGAAAAAAATCTAGAACTATATAAATGTTGGACAGAAATATCCTGCTTGCTTTAATAGGGCTGGCTGTTAAAAATTACATTAACGTCCAGGCTTCTAATATATTGGCAAGAAAAGAAAAAAAAAACCCACCATGGCTCCTTTTTTCTCAGTTAGTTAATTGAATCTCTCCCTTAATAAGGCAATAAATTACAGTGTATAGTAGTTTCAGGTTAAAAAATACCTGCTCGGGGAAAATGACAGCGATACCTTATCCTGGATCAGTGCAGTAGAAAAATAACCTATCTTTCACGTTTTCTAGAGCAGGTTCAGTTCTCAATAGAGAGAAAATTGTAAGGATTTCTACTCCTCTTTTTGTTGCTATTCTATACACACTGAAAACACATACACTGAGTTGAAAGCTAGTTTCTCAATCTTCCCAATTTTAGCCATGGCTTGTGGTTAATATGGGGCAAATAACCTTAAAAATATCAATTTATCTTATCTATGCTACCAACCTGCCTTCCACTGAGGACCCGTATACTGCACCCGTCAAAAAGAAGACTGTGAAAATATCTACAGACTCCTCGCATCCTGGACATAAATTGTTTCAACTCCTACCCTCAAAACGAGGCTATAGAGCACTGCACACCAGAACAACTAGACACAAGGACAGGTTTTCCCCCGAATGCCATCACTCTGCTTAATAACTAATTCCCACAACACGGTCAAACTATTCATGAAGTCTGCACTACTGTTATTCATCTCCTCCTTCCTATTATCTCCCACTCCCATTATCTCCTCCCACTTATGACTATGTCCTTGTTGCTTGTATCTCTACTATTTATATTGTTTTATTTGTTTCCTAGTATGATTTGATTGCTTATTTAGTCACCCATGACTATCACTAAGTGTTTTATGATTCTTGAGGAATGTATTTTATTTTTCTTTATGTACACTGAAAGCATAGGCACCAAAGACAAATTCCTTGGGTGTCCAATCACACTTGGCCAATAAATGAAAAATTCTCTTCTCTATTCTATTCTATTCTATTCTATTCTATTCTATTCTATTCTATTCTATTCTATTCTACTCTACTCTACTCTACTCTACTCTACTCTACTCTACTCTACTCTACTCTACTCTACTCTACTCTACTCAACTCTACTCTACTCTACTCTACTCTACTCTACTCTACTCTATTGTATCTACTTATTTCTCTCTCCTATCTACTGTATCTATCTACTTATCTAATCTACCCACCTACCCAGTTTCCCCCAAAACAAGACATCCCTTGATAATAAGCCCAATCGGGCTTTTGACTGGATGGCAATAAGGCCAAGCGCTTACTTCAGGGTTCAAAAAAATATAAGACAGGGCCTTATTTTCGGGAAAACTATCTACTGTATCTACTTATCTCTCCCTCTCTCTCTATCTACCATTTCTATCTATTCTAATCTACCTATCTACCTATCTACTGTATCTATCTACTGTATCTATTCCTCTCTCCCCCCTCTACTATATCTATCTATCTATCTATCTATCTATCTATCTATCTATCTATCTATCTATCTATCTATCTATCTATCTATCATCTATCTATCTATCCCAATCTACCTACCTATCTACTGTATCTATTCCTCTCCCCCTCTCTACTGTATCTATCTACTAATCTAATCTGTCTGTCTGTCTGTCTGTCTGTCTGTCTGTCTATCTATCTATCTATCTATCTATCTATCTATCTATCTATCTATCTATCTATCAATCCTAATCTACCTACTTACCTATCTACTGTATCTATCTACTGTATCTATTCCTCTCCCCCTTCTCTACTGTATCTATCTATCTATCTATCTATCTATCATCTATCTATCTATCTATCTATCTATCTATCTATCTATCTATCTATCTATCTATCTATCTATCTATCTATCTATCTATCTATCTATCTATCTATCTATTCTACCTACCTATCTACTGTATCTATCTACTGTATCTATTCCTCTCTCCCCCCTCTCTACTGTATCTATTTATCTAATCTAATCTATCGATCTATCTATCTATCATCTATCTATCTATCTTATTGATTTATCTCTCTATCTACTGTATCATCTCTCTCTCTACTTATATAATCTACCTACCTATTCTCTCTCTCTCTCTCTCTGTCTCTTATCAATTTATCTCTCTATCTACTGTATCTACTGAATCTACTTCTCTCTCTATCTACTGTATCTATCTACTTATCTACCTACCTGCCTGCCTACCTATCTATTTCTATCTATCTAATCTACCTCTCTCTTTCTCTCTCTCTCTCCATCCATCCATATTCACTAACTTAACAACTGCAGTGATTCACTTAACACGTACTTAACCAATGTTTCCCTTAGCAACATTAATTCTGAGCCCACCTGTGATCGTAACCCGAGGACTGCCTATCTTTCATCTCTGCACACCTTCCAATGCATGAGTCCTGATTTATCATCAAATGCTCTCTCGGGGGTGCCATGATTTAAATGGCAGCCGATGTCTCTTTTTTCCAAGCCTGGTTAAAAACAGGTAATGTAATAATACAGGCTGTTGGATTCCGGTTTGAAGCCAGCCGAGGAGTTAAGGTTTTTTTTTTTCCAGCGGCTCCTACACCCCAAAGATAACTAACCGATCAATCTGACATGCACGGCTCCTTCAATCTACAAGAGGAATGCTCTGAAATGCATTGCATATTAAGGGAGCCGCAACCCTTGAAAAAGGCGCCGTCTCAAAAATCTAATCGGCAAACGGGAAAAAGGTGAAACCAAAGGGATTTGCAAAAGGCTAGAAAGCCTTCCCGGTGGATTGGAGAAATCCCAAAATTCGAAACACGTTCGGCCTCAGGGCATTTTGCGCCGCTCCACAAAGGATCTCATCTTCTCTATGCAGCTCGTCCTCCACTTACAATGGTTCATTTAGTGACCATTCAGGGTCATGACACAACTGGAAAAAAAAATGACCTTCACACCTACGGCCATGGCAGCATTTCCAATGGTCACGTGATTCAAAATTCAGCCGCTTGGCCACTGATTCGTATTTATGACGGTTGCAGTGTGCAGGGGTCACATGATCCCCTTCTGTGACCTTCTGGGAAGCAAAGTCTGGTAGCTCAGCAGACTAAGAGCATTGTGATTAACACCAGCTGTCTGCAATTACTGTAAGTTCGAATCTCACCAGGCTCCAGTTAACTCAGCCTTCCATCCTTTCTAAGGTAGGTCAATTGAGGACCCAGTTTGTGGGGGCAATAAGCTGACTTTGTATAAAATATACAAAAGTATGAAGGCCATTGCTTAACGCACTGTAAGTCGCCCTGAGTCTTTGGAGGAGGGCGGCATATAAATCAAATTAAAAAAAAAAGTCAATGGGGGAGCCAGATTCACTTAACAACCCTGTGACTCACTTAACAATTGCAATGATTTACTTAATTTAGATGATTAGCTAATCCTGAGAGATCGAATTTTAACATCCATCCCATTGCAATCCTATGTCGCCATATTATGGTGATTATATCATGGGTATATCTTAATTTATTATCTTCTATGTAGTATTGTCCATATATGTTTTAGATAGATAGATAGATAGATAGATAGATAGATAGATAGATAGATAGATGGATGGATGGATGGATGGATGGATGGATGGATGGATGGATGGATGGATGGATGGATGGATGGATGGATGGATGGATACATATAGATATACAGAGAGAGAGAGAGTGATCGATAGATACAGATAGACAGAGATAGACAGACTGACGGATGATAGATAGATAGATGGGATAGATATAGATAGATAGATATACACAAAGGGAGAGAGAGAAAGAGAGATGGATGGATAGATAGACAGATAGATAGATGATAGATGGATACACATAGATATACAGAGAGAGAGTGATGGATAGATATAGATAGATAGACAGAGATAGACAGACTGACGGATGATAGATAGATAGATGGGATAGATATAGATAGATAGATATACACAAAGGGAGAGAGAGAGAGATGGATGGATAGATAGATAGATAGATAGATAGATAGATAGATAGATAGATACACATGCATGTTCATACATACATATCTACACACACACATACATATACTGACACTTTATTTAAACTAAATTTGTAAATTTGTGAAGGCATGACTTTTGTAGATGCTGTATGCTAAATAAATGAAATCCACTTAACAATTGTGGCAAGAAAGGTCATGAGGTGGGACCAAGCTCACTTAAAAACTGTCTCGCTTAACAACAGAAATTTTGGGCTCCATTGTGCTCATGCATTAAGAATTATTGTATCTCCCCCATTTTCACTTGGACGTTGTTTCTTCTTCTACCAGGACTGAGTCTATACCCATGATGGCGAACCAGTGGGCTCAGCTCCGGCGTGGGTCAGCTGATTTTTGGGCCTCTGGGCCCACCAGAAGTAGGGAAACAGGTTGTTTCCTGCCAGCGGAGGCCCATGGTGGGGTGGGGTGGGGAAGGCCCGTTTATCTCTCTCACTTGGTTCCAGAGCCTTTCTAGGAGTCTGGGGAGGACAAAATGGCCTTCCCCACTCCCCCCAGAGGCCAAAAACGGCCCTCGGGAGGATGGGAAATGCCGTTTTCGCCCTCCCCAGACTCCTAGAGAGGCTCTGGAGGCTGGGGACAGCAAAAAACATGCCTTCCGGTCTCACCAGAAGTTGGCAAACGGGCCGTTTCTGGCTTCTGGAGGGCCTCCAGGGGGTGGGGAAGGCTGTTTTCCCCCCTCCTCAAATTCCTAGTAAGGCTCTGGAGCCAGGTGAAAGAGAAAAACGGGCCTACCAGGTCATCACGTTCCAGAAACTATGGGAGCAGGGAGGGTCATGTGTGCATGCGTGAGGATGGGGCACAAAGAATTATGGGTGTGGGCATGCGCGCACGTGACACCCCCCTGCCATACCCCTCTCCTGGCACACGATGGCAAAAAGGTTAGCCATCACTGGTCTATACCATAAATCTAATCAATAAACAAATACGATATGATACAATGCAATATAATCTATAGCAGCGGTTCTGTGGGCGTGACTTGGCGGGCATGGTGTGGCTTGGTGGGCGTGGCTTGGTGGGCATGGCAGAGGAAGGATGTTGCAAAATCCCCATTCCCTCCCCACTCCTGGGGAAGGATACTGCAAAGTCCCCATTCCCTCCCCACTCCTGGGGGAAGGATACTGTAAAACCTCCATTCCCTCCCCACTCCTGGGGGAAGGATACTGCAAAATCCCCATTCCCTCCCCACTCCTAGGGGAAGGATATTGCCACATCCATTCCCACCCCACTCCAGGGGAAGGATACTGCAAAATCCCCATTCCCTCACCACTCCTGGGGGAAGGATACTGCAAAATCCCCATTCCCTCACCACTCCTGGGGAAGGATACTGCAAAACCTCCATTCCCCCCCTACTCCTGGGGGAAGAATACTGCAAAATCCCCATTCACTCCCCACTCCTGGGGGAAGGATACTGAAAAATCCCCATTCCCTCACCACTCCAGGGGAAGGATACTGCAAAATCCCCACTCCCTCCCCACTCCTGGGGGAAGGATACTGCAAAACCTCCATTCCCACCCCACTCCAGGGGAAGGATACTGCAAAATCCCCATTCCCTCCCCACTCTGGGGCCAGCGAGAGGTGGCATTTGCCGGTTCTCCAAACTACTCAAAATTTCTGCTACCGGTTCTCCAGAACCTGTCAGAACCTGCTGGATTTCACCCCGATCTATGCGAGATTTTCTCCAGGGTGACAATACCCGTATGGAAGAGTGTTCAAAGTAAAAGTGCTCTTAGCTCAGTTTCGGGGTCGAGAATCATCTCCTGGAAGATCAAACTCCTGAAAGGTCTTAAATCCATTTCCGAACCTCGCAAACACAGCAACTGTATTTCTTAACAGGATGAGAAAACAAGCCGAGCCGAGCCAAGCATTAATGTGTCTCAAAGAGATTAGAGCTCTGGCTAAAAAGCCCTTTCCTTCAATAATTCAGAATTAAATGCCCCCCCCCCACCCCCAACTTCAAGATTACAGGATGGATGCTATCGATCCCATCCGACATGCAAATCAAAATAAGAGAGGGATGAAAACTTTGGTGTCTTTTCCACTATTTTAATGGAGAATTGGAGTCAACTTCTTCTCCAAAGCCCCTGAGGGCAGGACAAGAAACAACGGATGGAATGGGACGGGACGGGACGGAATAGAATAGAATAGAAAGATGGGGATGGATAGGATAGGATAGGATAGGATAGGATAGGATAGGATAGGATAGGATAGGATAGGATAGAATAGAATAGAATAGAATAGAATAGAATAGAATAGAATAGAATAGAATAGAATAGAATAGAATAGAATAGAATAGAATAGAATAGAACAGAACAGAACAGAATAGAATAGGAGGATGGGGATGGATGGGATGGGATGGGATGGGATGGGATGGGATGGGATAGGATGGGATGGGATGGGATGGAATGGAATGGAATGGAATGGAATGGAATGGAATAGAATAGAATAGAATAGAATAGAATAGAATAGAATAGAATAGAATAGAATAGAATAGAATAGAATAGAATAGAATAGAATAGAATAGAATAGAATAGAATAGAATAGAATAGAATAGAAGGATGGGGATGGATAGGATAGGATAGGATAGGACACGACAGGACACGACAGGACACGACAGGACAGGACAGGACAGAACAGAACAGAGCAGGAGGATAGGATAGGATAGGATAGGATAGGATAGGATAGAATAGAATAGAATAGAATAGAATAGAATAGAATAGAATAGAATAGAATAGAATAGAATAGAATAGAATAGAATAGAATAGAATAGAATAGAATAACAGAGTTGGAAGAGACCTTGGAGGTCTTCTAGTCCAACCCCCTGCTTAGGCAGGAAACTTACACTACTTCAGACAAATGGTTATCCAACCTCTTCTGAAAAACTTCCAGTGTTGGAGCATTCGCAACTTCTGGAGGCAAGCAGTTCCACAGGTTAATTGTTCTAAGTGTCAGGGAATTTCTCCTTAGTTCTAGGTTGCTTCTCTCCTTGATGAGTTTCCATCCGTTGCTTCTTGTCCTGCCTTCTGATGCTTTGGAGAATAAATTCACCCATTCTTCTTTTTGGCACCTAAACCTATTTTAAGCCCGACTAAAGCCCGACCGTTCTCATAATTCTTAAGGCAGGGATCGGCAACCTTAAACATTCAAACAGCCACAAACGTTTTAACCGGAAGCCCCCCCCTTAATTCTGGAGCCGACTGGAAGCCCGGTTCCCTCACCAGAGTCTCCACCTAGCGCGGTGTCCTTTTTCCTCTACCTGCCCTATCGATTTTGGAGCTGACCGGTGACAGGGAGCCGCATCAGAGGGATGAAAGAGTCACATGTGGCTCCAGAGCCGCGGGTTGCCGACCCCTGATCTAACGGGGTAGGTCTGTTTACCCCTCTTGTTCAGATATGCCTGCTTCGTTTCTCCATTAGAGAATTCACTGCCTGGCTAATATTTGGAGGTGCTCAAGAAAATGAAAATATTTCATCAAAGGAGAGACCAATTTCCAGAGGCCTTGTAGCAATTCACTCAAGCATCTCATCTGCATGTAATTGAAAGGCAAGTCTGTTTAATACGGGGAACGTGCTCAATTTTTCGGCACACGGTTAGGCAAACAATGATATTTAAACATGCTTTGATGATAGGATGCCTGATCAGAGTCAATGGTGTTTACAACTGTTTCCTCCCCGCTTTTTGGTACAGGCTCGTGTGTGTGTGTGTGTGTGTGTGTGTGTGTGTGTGTGTGTGTGTGTGTTGTACCGGCAATATTGCATAACACAAAACCCGGCTGTACAGTGTTACAAATGTTTGCAGTTCTTTTATTACAGCAAAGCTCCTCGTCGTTTCCCCTGTTGCTTTGAGAAAGCTCCCGAGATTTAATTGGCAAGTGGGAACTTTTTATTGTTCGCTCTTGAATAATATGCGCGCGGCAGACTGCGAGGGCCCATTAGCAGCAGAAATGGCACATCTATAACAATGCCAGGCAGCTACTAAACTTTCTCCCGTGGGATGCCGGCTGATTCTGTACCTTCAAATGTATGTATGTATGTATGCATGCATGTATGTTTTCTGAGGTTTTCGCGGGTGTTTGTATGTAGGTCTTTGGTCATTCGGGTTTTCTCCCACGTAAAATTGGAAGTGTCTTGGCGACGTTTGGACAAAGTCTCATTCGTCATCTTCAGGCTGGTGTTCTTGGCTGCATGCTTCTAGGAGCAATGTGTGATCGCAGCTGTTTCTTCCTTTTAACTCTAGTGGGGGTGTGAACTGATTGGACGGGGGATTGGCTGTGCTCTGATTGGCTGGGGGTGTGTTCTGTTTGGGTGGGGGCTTGGTTGTGCTCAGGTTAATCTGAGTTGCAGGGGGATTTGAGTTGGTGAGCTGCATTGCTGTTGTTTGGCTTCGTGTTTGTGGTCGTGCCACATGTGTGTGTGTGTGTGTGTGTGTGTGTGTGAGAGAGAGAGAGAGAGAGAGAGAGAGAGAGGGGATTTAATTTGCCGTTGCAATGAAGTTGACACAATGGGGTGAGTCTATCCCTTAAGGGGAGCCATTTCAAAGTGGAGAGGGGCTGACCTTGGTTGTTTTCTTGTGAATATTTCATGACCCAACTAGGTAACGTCATCCCTGCTGGAAGGGGCTTGTTTGGCATATCAATAGAGAGCAAACCCCACTCCCTCCCAGCACTGATGATACTACCTAGTTGGGTCATGAAATATCTCCAGGAAAACCACCAAGTTCAGAGAGCACCAAGGACCCCCACAGTTCAACCCAGATCTACAAATATCCGCGCACACACACCCTTTTTTTTTTTTTTGGTATTTCTGAAATCGAGTCCCCTTAAGTCTCCTGGTGATTGGCCCAAATGTAACCCAGCCAGCTTTCATGGATAAGACGCACAGAGGGATAGAGGGCCTCTTATTTGGAGTTACCTGAACCATGACATGGGCAGAAGAAAGAGAGGGCGAGGGAGGGAGGGAGGGGGAAGAGAAAGAGAGAGAGGAAGGAAGGAAGGAAGGAAGGAAGGAAGGAAGGAAGGAAGGAAGGAAGGAAGGAAGGAAGGAAGGAAGGAAGGAAGGAAGGAAGGAAGAATGGGGAAGGAAGAAAAGAAAGACAGAAAAAGAAAAGAAAGAAAGAGAGAGAGAGAGAGAGAGGGAAGGAGGAAGAGACAAAGAGAGACAAATGGAAAGAAAAAGAGAGGGAGACCAAGGGAGAGGGAGATGTAAAGCAGTCGGGAAAGGAGAGAGCCAAGGGGAAAATAAAAGCAGTGGCCGTGAGTAGATTTCTCAAGCAGAAGACCAAAAGAGATTGAAGGGATTTCTCTGCTTTCTCCTCCAGCAGCCACGGGGGTGGATGTGTCGGTGTGTGTGTGTGTGTGTGTGTGTGTGTGTGTGTGTGTGTGTACCTATATAGGTACCTTCTATGTGCCTATCGCCATCTAGAGCAGTGCTTCTCCAATCTCCGCCAGATTAAGGTTGCAAGGTTTCTAGGAGTTGAAGTCCAGCTATCTTAACATGGCTGAGAATCAGAAACACTATTTGAAAGCCTCTGGAGTAAAGCAGTTTATAGGAGAGGGGGGGGGGGGAAAGGGGGGAGAGGGGGGGAGAGGGAGGGAGAACGCTAGAATTAGGTAGGCTAGCTTGATTAGGCAGGTAGACAGGCAGGTAAATAAATAGGTAGATAAATAGATGGGTGGGTAGGTGGATGAATGGATGGATAGATGGACAGAGAGAGTTCACTAGCTTGATTAAGCAGGTAAGTAAATAGGTAGATAAACAGGTAGGTGGGTGGATGGATGGATGGATGATAGGTTGGGTGAATGGAGGATGGAAGGAGGGATGGATGGATGGATGGATGAATAGATGGATAGTAGCATGGATGGATGGATGGATGGATGGATGGATGGATGGATGGATGGATGGTAGGGTGGAGGGATGGAGGGATAGAAGGATGGATGGATGAATAGATGGATAGTAGCATGCATGGATGGATGGATGGATGGATGGATGGATGGATGGATGGATGGTAGGGTGGAGGGATGGAGGGATAGAAGGATGGATGGATGAATAGATGGATAGTAGCATGGATGGATGGATGGATGGATGGATGGATGGATGGATGGTAGGGTGGAGGGATGGAGGGATAGAAGGATGGATGGATGAATAGATGGATAGTAGCATGGATGGATGGATGGATGGATGGATGGATGGTAGGGTGGAGGGATGGAGGGATAGATGGATGGATGGATGAATAGATGGATAGTAGCATGGATGGATGGTAGAGTGGATGGATGATGGAGGGATGGAAGGAGGTATGGATCGATGGATGAATAGATGGATAGTTGGATGGATGAATGGATGGATGGATGGATGGATGGATGGATGGATGGATGGATGGTGGGAGGGAGGGAGGGAGGGAGGGATGGATGGTAGAGTGGATGGATGGATGGATGGATGGATGGATGGATGGATGGATGGATGGATGGATGGATGGTGGGAGGGAGGGATGGATGGTAGGGTGGATGGATGGATGGATGGGTGGGTGGGTGGTAGGGTGGAGGGATGGATGGATGGATGAATAGATGGATAGTAGCATGGATGGATGGATGGATGGATGGTAGGATGGAGAGATGGAAGGAGGGATGGATGGATGGATGAATAGATGGATAGTAGCATGGATGATAGGAGGGAGGGAGGGAGGGAGGGATGGCAGGGTGGACGGATGGACGGATGGATGGGTGGGTGGGTGGATAAATAGGCAGACAGGCAGAGATGATGGATGGATGGATGGACAGATAGATAGATAGCTTACACAGGATTTGTGCAGCCTCAATCTAGCTGCCTGCCTAATATCCGCTGCCGTTTCTCTCTAAATGGTGTCATTTGACTTTCTCACCAACATTCCCAGCAGTTCCTTCAGTTGTGGGAGAGATTTCTCTACCTATGGGGCTGGTTCACAGGAAGGGAGATCTGAGCTATTCCTATCATCCGGGCACGAGTAAGAGGGCATAGCGGTGTGCGAGGGAAATGAATACTTATGGAAACGCGATAATAACCTGCGGTTATGTGGAAAGCAGGGTAGGAGCTTATTCTATTCAAAACGGAACAACGGGCGATTCCCAAGGAAACCCGGGATGTCGAAATGACATTACCTGGTCTGAAAGAGCCAATCTAGATAAATGGGTTTTTATTTTATTTTACTTTTTTTTTTACAATTCTGCCTGTTTGGCAGGATTCCATTGCAAGGGGGTTTCAAAGGCCAAGTGTTATGTCGTTACGTCGAAGGCAGACCATAATCCATCGGATGGCTCTCGAGACGGAAGAAAGAAGGGAAAAAAACCCCCGAAACCGAAGATGTGCTGTTATCTCCAGATAAAAGAACCGAGATGACATTATTTACAGAAGTTGTGCCAAGCGGACCTCATCATCAACGATTAAGGCAGAATTTCAAAAAGATTTCCTCTTATTTGAAATCTACTCGCAGGAGGTTTAAACCGAGGCAACCTTCTCAAATTGACAGAACCCCCCGTGAAAGAAGCGGATTGTCAGTTTGGACACCCGGAAATCTGTTTTGGAAAAGGAGGGAGGCGAGTGGAAAAACGAGAAGATAATTCGCACTGATTGAACTGCCCAGTTTGAACCGTACAAGAGACGTCCAGGGGGGGGGGGGGGGTGAGAGCTAACCACAGCTTGCTTTGATATATTGTTGCGTTACCGCCAACCGATTTTGGTGGAAGAGAACCCCGGGAGTTCTTTTGGACTTCTTTTATTTCATCTAAACTTCACCGTTCAGAAGATGGTGCTGCGTTTTATTTATTTATTTGTTAGACTTGTATGTTTAAGACGGGACTAGAATTCATGGTCGCCTGTGACTGATCCAAAGTCATCCAGTCGGCTTTCATGGCTAAGGCAGGACTAGAACTCACCGTCTCCTGGTGATTGGCCCAGTCAGCCAGCTGGATTTCATGCTTAAGGCAGGACCATGCTTAAGGCGGGACTAGAACTCACCGTCTCCTGATGATTGGCCCAAAGTCAGCCAGCTGGATTTCATGCTTAAGGCAGGACTAGAACTCACCGTTTCCTGGTGATTAGCCCAAAGTCAGCCAGCTGGATTTCATGCTTAAGGCAGGACTAGAACTCACCGTCTCCTGGTGATTGGCCCAAAGTCACCCAGCTGGATTTCATGCTTAAGGCAAGACTAGAACTCACCGTCTCCTGGTGATTGGCCCAAAGTCAGCCAGCTGGATTTCATGCTTAAGGCGGGACTAGAACTCACCGTCTCCTGCTGATTGGCCCAAAGTCAGCCAGCTGGATTTCATGCTTAAGGCAGGACTAGAACTCACCATCTCCTGGTGATTGGCCCAGTCAGCCAGCTGGATTTCTTGCTTAAGGCGGGACTAGAATTCCGTGTCTCCTGGTGATTGGCCCAGTCCGCCAGCTGGATTTCATGCTTAACGCAGGACTAGAACTCACCGTCTCCTAGTGATTGGCCCAAAGTCAGCCAGCTGGCTTTCATGCTTAAGGCAAGACTAGAACTCACCGTCTCCTGGTGATTGGCCCAGTCAGCCAGCTGGATTTCATGCTTAAGGCGGGACTAGAACTCCCTGTCTCCTGGTGATTAGCCCAAGGTCAGCCAGCTGGATTTCAGGCTTAAGGCAGGACTAGAATTCACTATCCCCTGGTGATTGGACCAATCTCACCCAATCGGCTTTCATGCCTGAAGTGGGACTAGAACTCACTATCGCCTGGTGATTGGCCCAAAGTCACCCAGCAGGCTTTCGTGCCTATGGCAGGGCTACAACTCCGTCTCCTGGTCCAGCCAGCCAGCTTTCCTGGCAGGATTTGAATTCATGGCCTCCTGCTTTCTCTCCAGCTGCCTTAACTACTAGACCCCAAACTGGCTCAATAGTTTTTGATTTTGAGCTTCATACTATTTTGATGCACGGTGTTTTCAAAGCCTTTTAAATATGCGTACCTGGAGATCTTTCCACAATTGAAGTTGCGTTCTGGGAATGCATAAAAACCTGATTCAGTCAAGAGAGACTGCATCTTTCAGGGGGGGGAAAAAATGACCACTTTAGGAAGTGATCTGCCAGAACTAAAGCTGGAGTAATTTTCCTAATTTGAAGCCGACAAAAGCCTCCAACCATCGCCGAGCATATCATGATGTACAAGGGAGGACGGGGGGAGATGTGAGAAAAATTAGGACAGGGGCTCTCGTTGACCCCAAATCTCTCTGCTTTGATTACCCCAAGGATCATTTGGCTGGTGTTCACACGCTCTCCCCCCCCCCTTTCAGTTTGTGGGAAATAGCATCGTGGGAATTGGTGGCACGCAAGCCAACGAAGGGTTAAACTGGGATACTTAGCAGGAGGGGCAGAAATCAAGATTTCAGTCTTGCTGGGGGGACCAGAGACATTATTCATTTCAAAAGGCGTGATTATCTTCCTGTATTTCAAAGGAAAGGGATTTTTTTTTCAAAGGCCTGGCACAGAAATAAGCATCTGAATAGAAGCGAGTTGGGGAAAAAACCCAATTCAGGTAGGCTGTTTCTTCTGCCAGATATGCGACATGACTCAATTCCCTGAGTCACCTTTGAGAGGAGGCCAGGGAAGCCCATGCAACTTTATCTGGACTACAAAAACAATTGCTCCATTGCATCCATTCCTGCCTCTATCTTCCCAACGATGAGGACAATTAACCAGTGGAATATCTTGCCTCCAGAAGTTGTGAATACTCCACCTTCTTAAAAAGTTTTTAAGAAGAGATTGGACATCCATTGGTCTGAAGATGGTATAGGGTTTCCTGTCTGAGCAAGGGGCTGGACTAGATAACCTCCATGGTCCCTACCAACTCTATTATTCTATTCTATTCTATTTTATTCCTTCTCCCTGCTCCAGGTTGCTGTTCTGAGCCAGCTCCCCAAACACGACAAACCGCCTGACGTGAACTCAAAAGATTCCTTTATTAGGAAATGCCCACAGCCCCGGCTAAAAGTTTCTCTCTCACTGCAGGCTAACAAGTCCATCCGGCAGGGAAAGGAATAGTTGTCTGCCACACCTATTCATCTCCACCCCCTGCCTTTTATCCCCAGAGCTAGGGTGGGGCTTCGCTAGCAGCGGTGGCTCTTCCATCCCAAGGACCGGCCCATAGATTTCCACTGCTCTCCTCTCCTCTGCCTTCTGTGCATCCGCACGTCAGGCACCGGGTCCAGCTGTTCCTCCTCTTCCTCATCAGCCAACTCCAGACGACTCTCCACCTGAGGGTTGACGGCCGGCCCAGGATCCATCTCTCTCTCTCTCTCTCTCTCTCTCTCTCTCTCTCTCTCTCAACATGAAAGCAACTGAGAGCAGTTGCGAATAAACACAGCAAACACACAGATTACACTGAGTTGTGTTTCCTTTTAAGGAAATAGTAATAAGGCACAGTCCAATAAACAGGCCAGGTCATACACAGATAAAGCAGTAGATAGTAAAACAATAGTCCAGGGATAACCCAATAACAAAGTCTTCTTACCAGTTGTCATAGTCATACACAATAAACAGTTGCAAACAGTAACCAAAACAGCAAAGAGCAGTAAAGAGCAATAACGATCAGCACAGAGGAATAATGATCAGCAAAGAGAAACAAGCCATGTTTCATGATCCCTCCTAAGGACATTGGCTACTGAGCTAACCAATCAGGACACAGTATGATGCCATACAACAATACAGTCTTAAAGCTATATTGAGGGTTTATATATTGCCAACCCAACAAGTTAGGTAATCATCATTTCCTAACACTAGAAAACTCCCCACGAATAGTCTCACAAAAAGATTATATATCTCCTGTACAGACGTTGGCAGGCCCCGACTTTATGACCTCAATTGAGCCCAACCCATGGCCAAGCAAGACAGTTTTTACGTGAATTCTTCTGCCCCATTTTACGACCGTTCTTGCCACATTTGCTAAGGGAATCACTGGCGGTTGTTAAGTGAGTCGCACGGTTCTTAAGTGAATCCGGCTTCCCCCCCATGGACTTTGCTTGTCAGAAGGTTGCAAAAGGGGATCATGTGACCCTGGAACACTGCGACCGTCATAATTGTGAGTCAGTTGCCGAGCGTCTGGATTTTGATCACTCGATCATGGGGATGTTGCAAGAGTCGTAAGTGTGAAACCCCATCATAAGACACTTTTTTCAGTGCCATTGTATCTTTTGCCCCAAATCTCTCTGCTCTAGTGACCGTTCAAATGAATGGTGGCAAGTCGAGGACGACGTAACCTTAAAATGAAACACGTAATTCAGAGGAAGTGGAATAAAAAAGGAAAAAGACCAATTCAAGCAGTGTCCCTCATCCTAAATTCTTTCTCCAAATTTGGCTATCATCCACAATCTTGCACTCCACAAACCCTCCTCCCTTCTAACACTGATGACGTTACCTAGTTGGGCCATGAAACGTCTGCAAGAATATCAGCAAGCTCAGAGAGCATCAAGGAGCATACAGTCCTCCTCTTATTCCTTCCTCCTCACCGCAATCCTTTCTAACACGGATGACGTTACCAAGTTGGGTCATGAAACATCTTCAAGAAAACCAACAAGCTCAGAGAGCACCAGGGACTGCCCCTGGTTCAACGTCGAATTACGAATAATTCTCTCCTATCGCTAACGGATCTCTAGATTGGATCGCCATTTATTTTATCCATCTGGATATCAAGAGTTGCGCATTCCCGGCTACTGATTCCCCCAGCGGGATTTTGTTGGGAGCCTGGCATCTTCCTTGACGTTGGCCGCATGAGGGCAAAATAATAATAATAATAATAATAATAACAACAACAACAACAACAACAACAACAGTCGACAGTCGACCACCTGATCAGTGGATGCAGCAAAATTTCACAAACCGACTACCTACAACGCCATGACCGTGTTGCTAAGATCATTCACTGGAAATTGTGCCAGAAGTTTGGATTTGAGTACAGCAAAAACCACTGGGAACATCAGGTGGAGAAAGTTCTAAAGAATGAGAAACTCAAGATCTTGTGGGACTTTAGGATTCAGACTGACAGGCACTTGGTCCACAACACACCTGACATAACGGTAGTTGAAGAGAAAAAAGTATAATTCATTGACATTGCAATACCTGGTGAT
Organism: Coluber constrictor foxii; assembly: GCA_038048745.1. Classification (NCBI taxonomy): domain Eukaryota; kingdom Metazoa; phylum Chordata; class Lepidosauria; order Squamata; family Colubridae; genus Coluber; species Coluber constrictor. The sequence goes on from JAWJVD010000213.1 coordinate 150,609, forward strand.
GCACGGATTGAAGATAAGCAGCAAGAAAAAATCACAAAGTACCGGGACTTGCAAATCGAAGTTGAGCGACTATGGAAAAAGAAATTGTGTGTTGTCCCGATTGTAATTGGAGCCCTTGGAGCAATACCCAAAGGGCTACCCCGCTATTTAGAAATTCTAAATTTACCGGACTTGAACATTTTGACTCTGCAAAAAACCACCTTACTCGGAACAGCTTACATCCTCCGACGATACCTTAACAGTTCCTAGGTCCTTGGTTAGGACTCGAGCTGCTGAGCTATTAACCAGCCTCAAAGACTGTGAATCTCACTACAGATTAACTAATAATAGTATTATTATTATTATTATTATTATTATTATTATTATTATTATTATTATTATTATTATTATTATTTATTTTATTTCTATACCGCCCTTCTCCCGAGGGACTCAGGGCGGTGTACAGCACATTAAAAACACAGAAAAACAGACATCAATTAAAAATAATTAAATTTATTAAATATTTGGCTCGAATTACAACCCAAAATTTAGAACACCCAATTTAAAATCATTTACATTGATAGCTCGGCCTGGCGGGACAGCAGGGTCTTGAGGGCACTGCGAAATACACGGAGGTCTTACGCCTTTCCGGGGGCAGTTCATTCCACAGGGCAGGAGCTCCCACGAGAAGGCCCTCACCCTGGGTGCCGCCAGCCGACATAACTTGGCCGACGGCACCCTGAAGAGGCCCTCTCTACGGGAGCGGACTGGCCGGTGGGAGGCTACTGGTGGCAGAAGTCGATCTCGAGGGTACCCGGGTCCTAAGCCATGATGTTAAAACCGGCCTTCTCCAGTTCACAAGCAGCTGCTCGACGCAGGAGAACGAAGAACTCCGAAACCCATCCGCTGCCAAGGATCCCCAGCCTTCCCTTCAGGCCTTCCTCCCTCAGCAGTTTCCCTGCGGCTAGAGAAGAGCATTTCCAACTCAGCCGAAGAACCGAGCAGTTATTAAGGAATGGTTTGTCGCCTCCGATCGGCTTGCTCATTCGTTTCCCAGGTCCTTTTTTTCTCCATCATTTACTCATTATACGCCTCCTCCTGATGGGAGAGGACATTTATTAGCTCCGGCGTTTATTGTGCTTGCCAACGGAAACACTCGGCAAGCCGCGTTTCCTGAGGGCTGCCTCATTTATCTACTGGATAAGAGACTGAAGTTTTCGAAGGGGCAGAAAAATTAAAGTATCACTCAGGCTGTCGCGGCGGAGAAAATGACGGGACGCGGATGAGAAGGGCTGAGCTTTGGGCTTGCAAAAAAAAATATCCCGATAGGAAAAAAAGGAACTGGCAAGATATACGGCTCCCCCCCCCCGCCCCCCGCATAACGTTCCGTTGCTGATGAACTGAAGGAGGGAGAAAAATTCCCACTGGCGAAACGGGTTTGGGAAAATCCAGAAATCAGAGAGGAATAGCTTTGGGTGGGTTGGGAAAAAAAAACAACAACACAACTGACCGAATTCGGCTTTGCCGTTTTACATTTTGCAAACTCCCCATTTTACAACTGTGGGGAGTTTTTCGAAGCGAATCCCTGCGGTCGTTAAGCGAATCCAGACTCACCAAATGACGTTTGTTTGGTTGGAAACAAAAATCGTAGGAAAGTTAGCAATCGCGATCCAGGACCAACTGGAGGCTGCAATCGTCCGAAAATGCCAGCCGGCTGCCAAGCACCCCAAGAAATAAAGGAAGAATTTTCTGACAGTGAGAACAATCGGTAACAAAACAGATGCTGGCTTCAGAAAATGTGGGGGCTTCATCCCTGAAAGCTTTCATGAAGAAACTGGACTGCCATCTGTTGGTGCAGGGTCTCCTGCTTGGGGCCGAGGGGGTGAGGGTTTTTTTAAAAATTTATTTATTTAATTTATATGCCGCCCTTCTCCGGAGACTCAGGGCGTCTTCAAAGGCAACACCCAGGAACTGGAAACACCTCATAGAGGCACATAGAGATAAAGATTAAAATCAAACATAACCCCATAACACGCCGTTTCCGGCCTCTGGCAGGGGGGACACTATTTTTGCCCTTCCCAGGCTCCAAGATAGCCTCTGGAGCCTGGGGAGGGCGCAAAACGGGCCTACCATGCCCACTGTGTGCCAAAAGCGGGGGAAGTGCAGGGGAGACACACGCACATGTGGAGGGTGCATTAAATTATGGGTGTGGGCACCTGCACACATAACACCCCCCCCCCCCCGCTTTTGGCACGTGACGGTGAAAAGGTTAGCCATCACTGGCCTATGTCAATAATGTATAGTTCTAATCTTCCTGTGGAGTCAGTTTCTTGATCTGGTCTCTCTCTCTCATAAGGTGATCCAGTAGATCAAGTTAAGTATGCAAAAAACAAAATCACAGAAATGATTTTGCCTCCCTATTTTGAGAAGTTTAGAAAACCATGTCTGCAGATGTGGGGTCCCGTGTCACGCCCACCATGGCCAATCAGCATTTCTTTCTTTCTTTCTTTCTTTCTTTCTTTCTTTCTTTCTTTCTTTCTTTCTTTTCTTTCTTTCTTTCTTTCTTTCTTTCTTTCTTTCTTTCTTTCTTTCTTTCTTTCTTCCTTCCTTCCTTCCTTCCTTCCTTCCTTCCTTCCTTCCTTCCTTCCTTCTTTCTTTCTTTCTTTCTTTCTTTCTTTCTTTCCTTTTTTCTTCCTTCCACAGCCGGCCCTCCAAGGCCAAACCCAATCCTGAGGTGGCCCTCAATGAAATTGAGTTTGACACCCCTGGTGCAGGCTCTCCTAACTGAACAGAGGGTTGGACTAGAAGACCTCCAAGGTCCCTTCCAATATGCTATTCTGAAACAAATCAGGGCATCCAGGGACAGGGTTAGAAGAAAACCATCCTTGAATCTAACACCTAATGGAGTAGCAAATGTCCATCATCCACAGCCAGAGCAGCCCCTTGTCTGAGAGGGAAAGGAGCTACGGTTCCGGCATGCTTCCAGGGCACCAAACAGACCAACGATGAATCATAGAAACTGCCCTCCTGGCATCTCCGCCAGGGCAACAGCTTCTGAAATGGCTTCAACTGCTTGCTCAGCTTCTGTGAATTGTCTCGCTTTGCTTGGCCAAACTCCGCTGCAGCCTTGGCCTGCCCAAGTCCAGGGAATTGTGTGCCGAGAAACACAAGGAAATAGGCTGAGGCAGCCGGTTTTCTGCAAATACCATTTTCTCCCATTTAGAGAGGGCTGCTGTCTTGCAAGGAGACCGACAGCCTTAAAAACGTCGCCGAGGACCACAAGCCGATTCAACTGGATTGGTTTCCAAACGAAGGAGGAGAGGTGAAGGTGGGAGTACAGGAAAATAGTCATAAGGAATGCGTGGATGCACTGTCTAGAGAGTAGTAGCACACTTTGCTTTAGCCGGAAGCATTTATTCTCCTTTGGCAGAAAAAGAAAGGAAGAGAGGGGAGGGGAGGGGGAGGAAGGAAGGAGAGAAATGGAGAGAGGGAGGAAGATGAGAGAAAGAAAGAAGGAAGGAAGGAAGGAAGGAAGGAAGAAAAAAGGAAAGAAAGCAAGCAAGCAAGCAAGCAAGCAAGCAAGCAAGCAAGCAAGCAAGCAAGCAAGAAAGAAAGAAAGAAAGAAAGAAAGAAAGAAAGAAAGAAAGAAAGAAAGAAAGAAAGAAAGAAAGAGGAAGGAACAGAGAGAGGAAGGAAGATGAGAGAAGGAAGGGAGGGAGGAAGGAAGGAAGGAAGGGGGGAGGGAGGAAGAAGAAAAAAGGAAAGAAAGAAAAGAAGGAGGGAGGGAGGGAGGAAGGGAAGAAAGGAAGAAAAAAGGAAAGAAAGAAAAAGGAAAGAAAGAAAGAGAAAAGGGAAGGAAGGAAGGAGAGAAAGGGAGAAAGGAAGGAAGATGAGAGAAGGAAGGAAGGAAGGGGGGAGGGAGGAAGAAAAGAAGGAAGGAAGGAGGGAAGGAGGGAAGAAGGAAGAAAGAAAAAGGAAAGAAAGAAAAAGAAAAAAGGAAGGAGGGAGGGAAGGAAGGAAGAAAAAAGGAAAAAAGAAGGAATGAAGGAAGAAAAAAATGAGGGAGGGAGGGAGGGAGGGAGGGAGGGAAGGAAGGAAGGAAGGAAGGAAGGAAGGAAGGAAGGAAGGAAGGAAGGAAGGAAGGAAGGGTCACCAGAATTGTTTGGACAATCACCAACAGCCCCTTGCTAGGAACAAACTCCACCCTAACTGGGCTGTCAAAGAAACGTGGGGCGTAAGATCGCTTGGCCAGAAGTGGGAAGGTGGACAGAAGCCAGGAGGGAAGGTGTGTGTGTGTGCGTGTGCGTGTGCGCAAAGAAATTTAAAAAAAAACAAAACCTGCCTGAGCCTCCATTCATTGCAAGCTCCCTTCGTCTTGGTCAGGTCCCCCTCTGCTTTCCTCCTTCCTTGCCATCTGCAAAACTGCCTATTTGCAAAGAATAAGAACCATTTTTTTTTTTTTTGTTCATGAGGCCTGTTTGCCTCCCTCTTAATATTCTCTGCTCTGCTGGCTCCTCAAGAGGTCTGGGCTGCTATACTCATCCACCTACCAGCTTTTGCATGTGGGGTCTCTGGGCTTCTCAGAGGCTGGTTGATTTTCGTGTCAACGTTTCATGAGCCAACTACAAAACATCAGTGTTAAAAGGGAGGGTTCCCCCCTCCCCCGCCTATAAATAGAGAGCAAACCCAACTCCCTTCCAGCACTGATGATGTTCCCTAGTTGGGTCATAAAACGTCTACAAGAAAATCACCAAGCTCAGAGAGCAACAAAGGCCCCACATTCCTTCCTTCCTTCCTTCCTTCCTTCCTTCCTTCCTTCCTTCCTTCCTTCCTTCCTTCCTTCCTTCCTTCCTCCCTCCCTCCCTCCCTCCCTCCTCTCCACAACCCCCTTCTAGCATTGATGATGTTCCCTAGTTGGGTCATAAAACATCTGTAAGAAAACCACCAGCTCAGAGAGCATCAAGGACTCCACAGTTCTCCCTCCCTCCCTGCCTCTCCTCCTCCTCCTCCTCCAATCCTCCTCCTTCTAGTATCTAAACAGAGAGCAAACCGCACTCCTGAGTAACACTGTTGATGTTACCTAGTTGGGTCTTAAGACGTCTACAAGAAAACCAAACTCAGAAAGCACCAAGGATGCCATAGTTCTCCTCCTCCTCCTCCTCCCACAAACAAACCCCACTCCCTTCTAGCACTGATCGTGTTGTAAAGTTGGGTCGTGAAACGTCTGCCAACCTCAGAAAGCACCGAGTTGTTCCTCTCCTCCTCCTCACCCCTTTTAGCACTGATGATATTACCTCGCTGGGTCATGAAACAGCAGCAAGTTCAACCCTGACATACAAATATTCTCTCTCTCTTGTTTTTTTTTTTAAATTTGATTTATATGCCGCCCTTCTCCGGAGACTCAGGGCGGCTTACAATGCGTTAAGCAATAGCCTTCATACTTTTGTATATTTTATACAGTCAGCTTATTGCCCCCTCAATTTACCTTCCTTAGAAAGGATGGAAGGCTGAGTCAACCTGGGGCCTGGTGAGATTCAAACTTACAGTAATTGCAGACAGCTGGAGTTAATCACAATGCACAATGCATTAGTCTGCTGAGCTATCCAGGCTCACCAGATACCCACAGTTGTTGAGGATACCCTCTCTTCTACCCACAACGTTTTTTTACCGATATTCTGTTCTCCTGACAGCCGAGCGAGGACAACTGCAAGACAAAATCCAGTCCTTGTTGCGTGAACCAATTTACCCTACTGCCAGTTTTTCCATAGACATCTAAATTCATCAAGAAGGGCTGCGACTGTTTCCAATTAGCTTTTTTAAATAGCACATCTGTAACAACATCTACAGCAATGAAGACATGCGATCGAAAAAGAAAACGTGTTTCCCGTCAAGTTGGCAAAGGAAGCATCCCACCCAGAAAGTGATGAAAAAGGAATTTTCCAAGCCGCTAAACTAAAAATTCGAAGCAGCCCCCGGTACTCCGTATCCCATCTGCAAGGGGTTTCAAGACTTCTGGCCGCCGTCAAAATTTGAATTTCTTGCTTATGACAGAAAACCCAACGAAACATTCACGGTTACCAGCCGGCCAATTTGTAAACAATCCCCCCCAAAAAGTGGCACGGAGGGGAATGATTTCTGCTCACTGGGCCGAAAACCCAAGATTGGTTTTCCAGTCTCACCACCGCGGCAGCAAGCCCACTATCATGTGATCAAAATTCAGACGCTTGGCAACTGGCATGTACTCATGACAGTTGGAGTCAGAAGTGGGATTCACTGACCTTCCCTACCGGTTCGCAAATGTGAATGTGAGCCTTCCACGCATGCGCAGTGCTCGCGCATTAGGTCCGGGCGGGTAGGCGGAGTCTCCTGCAGTCGCCACTACAGATTCGCACAAACCTTATAGAACCAGCTGAATTCCACCACTGGCTGGAGTGTCTTGGGGGTCACTTGATCCCCTTCTGAATAGCAAAGTCAAGGAGGAAGCCGGATTCGCTTAACGACAGGGTTAGTAACTGAACCCCTGCGGTTATTCGCTTAACAACGGTGGCAAGAAAGGACGCAAAAACGGGCCCAAACTCGCTTAAGAACTGTCCGGCTTAGCGAGATGGCATTTTGGGCTCAATTGTGGTCGTAAATCGAGGATGGAGTGTATGTGGGTCACAGTTTCTGTGTCCCCCGACGCAGCTAATCAGAGGCGAGCGAGATCTGAACAGAAAAAAGACCTTATTCTTAGCCCAAACTTCTGCTGGACAGAATAAGCGACAATAAATCACGGGGCTATTGGAAATTTAGTTAGAACAACAGAGTGTAAATTGCCTGGGTTGGATTTACAATCTCCTTTGGGAGGAAAAAAAATTGGGACACAGATCTCCCGATAAGAGATTCTATTTTAGACACACAGAACGTTTGTATTTCCAACAAGGCTGCCATTTCTATGATTCGTAGATTTTTTAAAAAAAAAAAAAAGAAAAAAACGCAGTGCCGATTTTCCTACGGGCTCTTAGATTGGCGAACTGAAAAGCCAACACAAGTTTTCCTGCAATCCTGCAGCTTTTCCACAATGCAAGATGAAAACGAGAAGGCCTTTTTGCAAACCTAGTTTGCAGAGGGGAATCATCGTTTAAAGCCGGAGAGCCACTATTCTTAAAAAAAAAAAACTCTTTTTAATGTAGATCAGAAATCGTAGCAGCGGTGAGAGCCGGCCTGAAATTTTAATGGCCACGTTTAACCGGAACATACCATGCGTCTGCCTTAAAATAATCTTTCTTTACCCTCCCAAAAAAATAATATATATGCATGAATAATGCACAGTTATTCGAGGTGGGAAAAAAGCTTCGAGTTTTTATTAGGCTGATTAAGTGACACTTCAAAACTACTATTGATCACGGGGGGGGGGGGGGGGGAGAGAGAGAGAGAGAGAGAGATGAACGATGGGATTAATGTTCATTTAACAAAGCAAGTTATCATTAAATGCAGACGCTCTCTTAACTAGTAGTCACAGCTGGGAAACATATCTTTGGAATTAATAAACGTGGAGAAAGATTCAATAGATTTAAACAGATGGTGAGGCCGAGAGGAGTTTTAGCAGAATAACAGAACTGGAAGGGACCCTGGAGGTCTTCTAGTCCAACCCCCAGCTTTTGAACACATATACATAAGTGTGTGTGTGTGTGTGTGTGTGTGTGTGTGTGTACACAGAGACACATCTATCACCAGATAGCATCAAAAACTACATTTGGAGCCAGCACACTGGAATATCCGTGCAAGAAAACTTTCAGCCATTTGTTCAGTGACCGACTCGAAGTTATAACGGCACTGAAAAAAGTGAGCGATCCTCACGCTTATGAATGTCGCGGCATTCCCACGGTCATGTGATCCAAACTGGTGTGCTTAGCCAGCTGGGTGACTTTAGGGCCAATCACCGGGAGTTGGTGAATTCTAGTCCTGCCTAAAACATGATAACTGGCTGGGTGACTTTGGGCCAATCAATAGGAGACAGGGAGTTCTAGTCCTGTCTGAGGCATGAAAGTCAGATGGGTGACTATGGGCCAATCACCAGGAGACGGTGAGTTCCAGTCCTGTCTGAGGCATGAAAATCAGCTAGCTGACTTTGGGCCAATCACCAGGAGACGGTGAGTTCTAGTCCTGCCTTAGACATGAAAGCCAGCTGGGTGACTTTGGGCCAATTACCAGGAGACGGTGAGTTCTAGTCCTGTCTGAGGCATGAAAGTCAGCTGGGTGACTATGGGCCAATCACCAGGAGACGGTGAGTTCCAGTCCTGTCTGAGGCATGAAAGTCAGCTAGCTGACTTTGGGCCAATCACCAGGAGACGGTGAATTCTAGTCCTGCCTGAGGCTGAAAGCTGGCTGAGTGACTTTGGGCCAATCACCAGGAGACGGTGAGTTCTAGTCCTGTATGAGGCATGAAAGTCAGCTGGGTGACTTTGGGCCAATCACCAGGAGACGGTGAGTTCTAGTCCCACTTAAGGCATAATAGCTAGCTGGGTGACTTTGGGGCCAGTCCCTCTTTCTCTCTTAGCCGAACCACCTCACAGGGTTGTTGTGAGGGGAAAAAAGGAGGAGGAAAGTGTATTAGGTATGCTCACAGCTTTCTTTATGCTGGATACAAATAAATAAATAAAATGTGTGTTCACTTTTTTTTTTCATTCTGTCTGTCTTGGAAAAAAGAAAACCTTAGTTCCCTGGTATTAAAACACGTTAAAAACATACATTAGAAAGAACATTTCACAGCCAAGTAGTGTTCACTACCAAAAAGGATCTCAATCTGTCTCTATCAGAATCCTATTTCAGTTTACGGAGAAAAATCTCTGTTTTTATCGAAGGTAAAGGCACCAGTTGCTATTAATCACAGTGGCACCAGGCCACCTCAGGTGTCAGGGGCTGGAGAATTTCAGTGTATGGAAAAACCACGTAGGACTGGATAAATACGCTAATTTCCCATTTGTGGATTTTTCACCCTTGCCCAAAATGTTGCACTATATACCATATTTTCAGAGTATAAGACGCACCTTCCCCACCCCTTAAAGGGAGTGAAAATTTGGGTGTGTCTTATACACCGAATGTAGCCCCGCCCATCCACTGGCCCCCACCCTTTGGCCTCTGCCTCCCAGCAATTTACCTCCTTACCGCAGGAAGAAGAAACAGCCCGTTTCAGCTTCAGCACAGTTGTTGGATCGACCTCCCAGCTCTCAGCTGTTTCAGGCTGCAGGGATTGCCATGGCCTACTGCCGCGCGGGCCTCTGCTGCTTGCTGCAAAGAGGTAAATTACTGGGAACAGATTTTTTTTTTCTGCTAATCAAGCTATGCTGAAAACGAAAACGAAAGTAAAGCAGGCTAATTGCTGTTTGCTGCAAGGAGGCAAAATTGCTGGGAGGCAGAGCAGGGGTGGGTTTCAAATTTTTTTACTACCGGTTGTGTGGGTGTGGCTTGGTGGGCATGGCATGGCTTGGTGGGCGTGGCAGAGGAAGGATACTGTAAAATCTCCATTCCCACCCCACTCCAGGGGAATCATCATCTGTAGCTCCTCATTTCCTCTGCCTGCCCTCTCTCGGTTGTGCTACCCCCGTTCCTCCCTGCTGGCAAGCCATCTCAAGCCAGAGGGGTCCAGGGCTGCCTCGTCCTGCTCCTCCCCACATTCTTCCGAAGCCAAAGAGGCCTCCCCCTCAACCTCTGTCAGCCCCAGCTCTTGCTCGTCCTCCTCCCTGGGTTCAGGGAGCATGACAAAAAGTGGCAGTATTAAACACAACCAGGGAAAATGCCCACCAGATTTAATGCAAATGATAAAGAGACAGCACAATTTGCAGGCTACACTCCAGCCAGCAACCCGTTTGCGAAATTGTGGTGGGTTACTCACTCGTGTTACAAAACTGAGCTCTGGGCATCGCAAGTTAGGAAGCCGACAGGAGTTCAATCTTCACATTTGTTTCAAGCAGACTTGTGTATTTCTCCGAAAATGTCATTTCAATCCCCTCCGAGCCTGGAACTCCGGTGGTCACACCACAGCAGCTCTCCCTTCCGATGAACGCAATTCCTCATTTCGCCCGGCGGTTGCAGAAGGCCGTTGCGACTCTCGAGACTGTGTGCAAGGAGGGACTCGACTCCAAGGCTCATCACCTCTGAAAAGGCTTGAGAATCTTTTCTTCCCATTATTCCCTTCTCCCTTTTTTTTTAGAGGCAACGGCCGAGTCAAAGAAGCAGAAAGCAATAGATTTGCCGGCCTTCAAATACTGGAATAAACTGGCTGGAATAAAATGTTCTAATCAAAATCAAGGCACGCGGGCTGGATCCTCTCTGCAGGATGCTTAGATCTGGCCCATGGGGCCGGCCTGGAAATCGCAAAGGACTGGTCCACAATGCCTCTTCTAGAGAAAACGGAGCTCGGTGAGCTGCATGCAGCCCCCCCCCCAGACCCCGTTTTCGGCCACAATGGCCTCCTGCAGCCTTCTGCCAGTGAAAACAGAGGTGGTGGGGGGCTCAGTTTTTGCTGGCAAAGGGCTCTCAAAACAGACTCAAAACAAAACAAAAGAAGAAATGTTTCCCCTTTTGCCCTTGAGCGTGCACAAAGGGAGAGGAAAGGAGAAAGGGAAAGACGAAAGACGAAGGAAAAGATGGGAAGAGAGCAAGGAAGGAAAAAAGAAGGAAACAGAGGAAGGAAGAAGAAAGGAGAATGAAGAGGGGAGGAAAAAGGAGGGAAGGAGGGAGGGAGATTATAATGAGAGTGAGGAAGGGTCTCAGGGAAGTCCTGCCTTAGCACTTGGTCACCACAAGTGCCCCAGACATAAGTCCCGTGTCACGCCCACCATGTCCACGCCCACTCCTGACCATGACAAGCATGCTCTCCCCCCTCAGCCACTACCCTCTCCCCCCCCACCCCATTGTGGCCCGTACGCAGCCTGTGCAGCTAGTAGCTGATTCTGACAGCGAGGAGGCTGGTGTAGTGCTGCGCCAGCAGCCTGTACAGCTGACACTTGAGTTGGACAATGAGGAGGCTGGAGAAGAGGTGGTGCCAGAGGCAGGGACTCAGCCAGGGCCTTCAGAACCTCCAGAAGCTCCCATAAGTGAAGAGGAAGAAGAGGAGGAGCCTCTTCTCAATGCACAGGTGCGCAGAGCAGCCAAAAGGCAGGAGTGGCTCCTCAGGAGGAGGTCTCCTCGAGAGTAAGTCTTGGGGCTAATTGGCCACTCCCTTAGCCTATTTAAAGAGGAACACCGACTAAAGCAATTTGCAGGAAACAACTTCGTTCACTCTCCTTCGTGTCTTGTCTTGCTTATCTTATCAGCTTCCTGCAAATTGCTTCTGGGCATTCTGCCAACCACAGTAAGCTTTCAGTTATTATTCTTTGAATTCTTGGCGGCTGTTAATGCAGTTAATTAATAGCCGTTGTTGTTGGTTGGTTTATTCAGTAAACCAACCAACCAGGTTGGTTGTTGGTTTATTCAGTAAACCAAATGTTTGAACTGACTTTGTGTGTGCTGCGTTCTTTGAAATCCGTAGCTGGGGCAGAACACCCCCTGAGGTCAAACACAACCCTGAAACGGCCCTCAATGAAATCTAGTTTGACACCCCTGTTCTAATCCTTCAGCACAATATAAAAACTCTTGTCAATATTTCTGGATGGGTAGTCCTCAACATACAAGTATTCATTTAGTGACCGTTCGAAACAACAAAGACGCTAGAAAAAAAAAAGTGGCACAACCATTGCAGCCTTCCAATTCGGTATAGAATGTTATAGAATGTTATAGAATAGAACAGAACAGAACAGAACAGAACAGAGGATGGGGATGGGATGGGATGGGATGGGATGGGATGGGATAGGATAGGATAGGATAGGATAGGATAGGATAGGATAGGATAGGATAGGATAGGATAGGATAGGATAGGATAGGATAGGATAGGATAGGATAGGATAGGATAGGATAGGATAGGGAATAGAGTAGAGTAGAGTAGAGTAGAGTAGAGTAGAGTAGAGTAGAGTAGAGTAGAGTAGAATAGAATAGAATAGAATAGAATAGAATAGAATAGAATAGAATAGAATAGAATAGAATAGAATAGAATAGAATAGAATAGAATAGAATAGAATAGAATAGAATAGAATAGAATAGAATAGAATAGAATAGGAGGATGGGGATGGGATGGGATGGGATGGGATGGGATGGGATGGGATGGGATGGGATGGGATGGGATGGGATGGGATGGGATGGGATGGGATGGGATGGGATGGGAAGGACAGGTCAGGACAGAATAGAATTCTTTATTGGCCAAATGTGATTGGACACACAAGGAATTTGTCTTTGGTGGATAAACTTTCAGGGTATATAAAAGATATAAGTGATAAATCATGATCATAGACATCATAAATACATTCCTCCTGAATCACAAGACACAACAATGTGTAGCAAAAGATTGAAACTAATCAAGGAGAGAGAAGCAACCTAGAACTAAGGACAATTAATCAGTGGAACAGCTTGACACCCGAAGTTGTGGGTGGCCCAACACTGGAGGTTTTTAAGAAGAGATTGGAGAACCCTTTGTCTGAAATGGTATAGGATTTCCCGCTGGAGCAGGGGGTTGGACTAGAAGACCTCCAAGGTCCCCTCCAACTCTGTTACCCTGTTATTTGAGATGGACTCAGTCGTCCCCGTTATCAGAAGAGCTGAAGGAGCAGGCTGGAGGCAGATGGTCCTGGAGAAGCTATCTACCCATATGGTCCCTCAGAGTTAATACCAATTTGATGGTACATAATCATTCAAAAAAGTGGAATTCAGCCCAGAGTTTAAAAACATCAACATCTAACCAACTAGAACGATAGTGTTCTCCCGGTTAGTCCTAAAAAGCAGCCCCACCCACCAAAAAAAAGAAAAAAAAGGAGGAAATTCTCTGCAGCCCGACATAATTTATTTCTTTAATTAGACTGAGAGCAGAGCTCATCTTCATGCAAGGTAGTTTGATTAAAAACAACATTTTGATCATTTCTGTAAAAGGTACCAAATCAGATTCCTTTTTTTGGAAAGTCTCCAGAGGGAAGCAGCTGCTGAGAACGCCCCGCTGTATCTCCGCACGGTTTTGATTAAGAGCAAAGATTTTTATTTTATTTTATTTATTTATTTTGCTTTCTCTTCCGTCCTAGTTCTGAACTTTGGAGAAAACATCGGCAATTGAGGCAGGGATTGGGTTCGATTTACCTTTACTACTGGTTCGCAACAGGATCGCGCACGCACGATACTCCAATCAAGGGACTAACAACTCAGACGAACAATCAAATGGTAAGCAACAGCCTACTCAAGGAACCACCAAAGAAGAAAACAGCAGTCCCACCAACACTGACAGAGCAAGCCGCTTGTATATAAGCAGAGAGCAAAACCCCACCTCCTTCTAACACTGATGATGTTATCTAGTTGGGTCATGAAACGTCTCCATGAAAATTACATAGGTCAGAGAGTACCAAGGACCCCATAGTCCTTCAAGGACCCTCCTCCTCCTCCTCTCCACAGAATCCACTCCCTTCTGATGATGATGATGATGATAATAATAATAATTTTATTTCTATACCGCCCTTCTCCCGAAGGACTCAGGGCGGTGTACAGCCCATTAAAACACAAAACAAACAAACATCAATTAAAAAATAGGTACAATTGTTAAATAATTTCAGCCCGAATTAAAACCCAAAATTTAAAACACCCAATTTAAAAATCATTTACATTGATAAATGTAAATTTATCCTGGCAGAACAGCAGGGTCTTGAGGGCACTGCAAAATACACGGAGGTCGGAGATCTTACGCATTTCCGGGGGCAGCTCATTCCACAGGGCAGGAGCTCCCACAGAGAAGGCCCTTCCCCTGGGTGTCGCCAACTGACATAACTTGGCCGATGGCACCCTGAGGAGGCCCTCTCTACGGGAGCGAACTGGCCAGTGGGAGGCTATTGGTGGCAGAAGTCGATCTCGAGGGTACCCGGGTCCTAAGCCATGGAGTGCTTTAAAGGCGGTAACCAGCACCTTGAATCGCACCCGGAAGTCCACTGGGAGCCAATCCAGCTCGCGCAGGAGGGGTGTCACGTGGGCACAATGAGTCGCGCCCATAACCACCCGCGCGGCCGCATTCTGCACCAGTTGGAGCCTCCGGGTGCTCTTCAAGGGGAGCCCCATGTAGAGAGCATTACAGTAGTCCAGCCGGGAGGTGACAAGGGCGTGAGTGACCGTGCGCAAGGCGTCCCAATCCAGAAAGGGCCACAACTGGCGAATCAGGCGAACCTGATAAAAAGCCCCCCTGGCCACGGCCGTCATATGCTCTTGTCACTGCGTTATTTGTATTTGCCAGCTGAGCTTCCATTCTGAACATTACGGTAGCCTGCCAGAGAACCTTATCACAGAGATAAGACTGTCTTGTGATTTCTGAGCTACTGCGCATGTCTACATTCTTTCTTTCTTTCTAACTTCCTGATTTATTTTTTTCCTTTGTCCGTCTGCTGATAAACTTCCAGTAAGATGTAGTTAGCTAGGTTTTTTACTTATACAGTAAAAATGTTTCTTAGAATACATTCGGGTTTTCTTTCTTTGAGAGTATACACCATGGAAAACAAGATCCATTCACCTCTAATTAATTACAGTTTCCCCAGGGGGGGAACGAGGCTGATTCACGCTTCGACAGATGTTATCTAGTTGGGTCATGAAACATCTGCAAGAAAACTACAAAGGTCAGAGAGCACCAAGGACTCCATAGTCATTCTTGAGTATGTCATTCTTGAACTCTTCCTCCTCCTCCTCTTCTCTGCACAAACCCCACTCCCTTCTGGCACTGATGATGTTACCTAGTTGGATCATGAGATGTCTCAAGAAAGCAACCAGGTTCAGAGAGCACCAAGGACCCTCCTCCTCCTCCTCCCCCACTCCTGTCTAACACTGATGTTACCTACCGGTAGTTGGATCGTGAAATGTCTGAAAAGAATCCACCACACTCAGAGAACACCAAGGCCCCCACAGTTCAACCCTGAGCTACAAATATTCATTTGTATCGGTGAAACACATGCGCTAATTTGATGTCCTTCCCAAGCACAAATCTGCAAGTTCAGAAAACGCCTGGGTGTATTTAGGGATGGAAGACTGCAGCTACAATTGGTTGGGTTTATTGATTTCATGCATGGGGTTTTTCCAGGTATTATGGATTAAGGCTGTGCGCCTTAATCATTATGTGTGTGTCTTTTCTACAGCACGGAACATTTTTCCATGAAAAGAACGCTGGCACTTACGTTAAGCTTCTGCACCGTATCTTAAATCCTATTACACAGGGGGTTTGCAGCTCGATATCTTTGGATTCGCGAACAGACCGGATCTTGCTATCCATTTTATTCCCATTTCTTTCTCTCTCTCTCTCTCTCTCTCTCTCTTCTGTCTCTATGTCTCTCTCTCTGTCCCTCTTTCTGTCTCTGTCTCTTTTTGTGTTTCTGTCTCTCTGTCCGTCTCTCTCTCTCTGTGTCTCTCTCTTTCTGTCTCTCTGGTCTCTCTCTTTCTGTCTCTCTCTCTCTTTTTCTCTGTTCTGTCTCTGTCTCTGTCTCTATCTCTCTTTCTGTCTGTCTGTCTCTTTCTGTCTCTGACTCTCTTTCTGTCTGTCTCTGTCTCTCTTTCTGTATTTCTTTCTGCCTCTGTCTCTATCTCTCTTTGTCTGTCTGTCTCTCTTTGTCTTTCTTTCTGTCTCTGTCTCTATCTCTCTTTCTGTCTCTGTCTCTATCTCTCTTTCTGTCTGTCTCTCTTTTTGTCTCTGTCTCTTTTTGTCTTTCTGTCTCTCTGTCTGTGTCTGTGTGTGTCTCTCTCTTTCTGTCTCTCTGGTCTCTCTCTTTCTGTCTCTGTCTCTTTTTGTCTTTCTGTCTCTCTCTCTCTCTCTCTCTTTCTGTCTGTCTGTCTGTCTGTCTCTCTTTTTGTCTTTCTCTCTGTCTCTGTCTTTTTTTCTGTCTCTGTCTCTCTTTTTGTCTTTCTGTCTCTCTCTGTCTCTTTCTGTGTCTGCCTCTCTCTCTTAAACAACAGCCAATTTCAGCTGCCAAAGGACCAACCTAGATCTCTCAAACTTGCAAACCAATGGGATGATGTGCTGAACAGGGTCTTCTCTAATTATGCACATTCTCAGCTATAAATTTGAAACATGGAGACCGTGTCTCGTTTCATGGGCCCAGTTCTGATCCATGCCGGGTGACGGTGGTGGGAGGGAGAGGGGAGATAATACTCGGTAATGGCAGATTGTCGCTTTTTCTTCACTTTTTTAGCATCGGTGCGTTAGAAACTTGTCGTTACCCAGAAATTGTTGTTACCCAGAGGAATGATGGGGTCTTTTGCTGAGATCTCCCACTGGATGAAAAGTGAATGTTCTCATTCCCTGCGTCTTCGTTATTCCGATCTATTCACTCATTGATTTGCCATTTCCTATACAAGGGTGGCAATTAAGTCACTGTGAGCTCGAAATACGTTACAACCAGGTGTGTGTGTGTGTGTGTGTGTGTGTGTGTTTTCTGGCTGTCAGCTAGTTCGGTTTTCATTCAACAGGACGGAAAAGCAAAGCCAATAATCGCTTCCTGGGCCATTGTCCCAAAGATGCTTTTTTTCAAGAGATAACTGGACTTTCTGGTTTTTCTTTGAAGGCGTTTTGCTTCTCCTCCAAGAAGCTTCTTCAGCTCTGACTGGATGGTGGGGAATGGAAGGATTGATACTCCTTGCGGACAGTGGATCCTTTGCATCCTTTTAAAGAGTCATTGAGACCATCTGTAGGCTGGAAGGAGGTCAGAGTTAAACCTCCAAGTGCTTCAACGATCCTCTAAAAGGATGCAAATGACCAGAAAACCACCAAGCTCAGAAGGCACCAAGGAGGCCACTTCTCTTTCACGTCTTCCTTCTTCCTCTTCCCTCCTCTTCCTCCGCCTCCACTCCACAAACCCCACTGCCTTCTAACACTGATGACATTACCTAGTTGGGTCATGAAACATCTGCAAGAAAAGCACCAGGCTCAGAGAACACCAAGGACCCCCACAGTACTTTTTCTCGTGTTCCTTCTTCCTCTTCCCTTCTCTTCCACTTTCTCCTCCTCCTCCTCCTGCACTCTACAAATCCTATTCCCTTTGAATACTGATGATGTTATCTAGTTGGGTCATGAAACATCCTGCTAGAAAAGCACCAGGCTTAGAGAACACCAAGGACCCCCACAGTACTTCTTCTCATGTTCCTTCTTCCTCTTCCCTTCTCTTCCACTTTCTCCTCCTCCTCTTCCTCCTCCTGCACTCTACAAATCCTATTCCCTTCGAATACTGATGATGTTATCTAGTTGGGTCATGAAACATCCTGCTAGAAAAGCACCAGGCTCAGAGAGCACCAAGGACCCCCACAGTACTTCTTCTCGTGTTCCTTCTTCCTCTTCCCTTCTCTTCCACTTTCTCCTCCTCCTCCTCCTGCACTCTACAAATCCTATTCCCTTCTAATACTGATGATGTTATCTAGTTGGGTCATGAAACATCCTATTAGAAAACCACCAAGTCCAGAAAGCACCAAGGAGCCCACAGTTCAACCCAGATCAATAAATATTTTCTCTCTCTTTTTTGGTATTTCTGCAACCAAGTTCCCCTTAAGAACCAGTTCTCCTGATGATTGGCCCAAACTCACACAGCCTCCTTTCATGGAGAAGATGGATAAAGCGATAACTCAACCCTGAAGTAGAAATATTGTTATGAACAAACGTCTCGCTTTCGATTCATATTTGGAAAGCTCCCAGCAACCAGAGTGGGATGTTATTGTGCTGGGTAAATATCTGATTCTATAAAATAGAGTTCCTATTTTCCCATATGCATGAAATGTGGAGTATTATTTTCAAGGGGACAAAAGATCGCACTTAATGTTTTTTTGGGGAGTGGGGGGCGGATATATTTCTGCTTCTCGCAGCTAATCTACGAAGCTGCAGCATACGCTGAAATTCATTTAACATATTGTAGGAATAATGAGTTTCTGACAGGCGTCTTCCCAGCAACACTTCTTCCTCTTCGTTTCCCCACCTTCCTCGTGTAGTTTTTAAATCATCTTTTTTTAAAAAAATAAAAAAAATTGCTTAACATGAGAGCCAAAGGAAGCGTTTTTGGCAAAACCCGTAAATGATCGTCGGTGGGATTTTACACAGCAGTTAATAAAGTTCTGTTATTTTGTTGTTGTTGTTGTTGTTTTCTGATTAGCCCACAAAAGGGAAATCAGCTGTTCCATTCTAAGGGGGGCCTTGAGTGTCTTTAAGACTCCGGAGGAGCCGAGGAAAACAATATTGGGTGAGATATTAGAATTGAATCACTGGGAAAACCATTGGAATGGGTCCAACAAATCCAATATGTCAGCCTGAGGGGCCTTTGGTGCAGGCTGAGTCTTGCAGACGTTTCATGACCCAGCGAGGTAACACCATCAGTGCTAGGAGGGAAGGAGGTCTGCTCTCTGTTTAGATGCAAGCCCCTTTTAGCACTGATGATGTCCCCTTGTTTGAGTCAAGGAATATTTGCAAGAAAAGAACCAAGCTCAGAGAGCACTAAGGACTTCACAGTCCTCTTCCTCCTCCCCTTTTCCTTCTCCCCTCCATAACCTCACTCCCTCCTCCCCTCCTCCTCCTTGCAAACCCTTCTGTTGTGACTCCGACCTCCGAGCCTGTCTTATCAGAGGGAGACGACTCCGAAAGCGAAGGAGAGGAATTGGCAAGGAGTTGGCAGGACCCTCCTCTCTGGCAATGCCTCAGGTGTCCTCCGAAGGCCAAGAGGTAGGCCAGGAGCCAGGCACTTCGGAGCAGCCACAGTTAGAT
This sequence comes from Coluber constrictor foxii, assembly GCA_038048745.1. Lineage (NCBI taxonomy): Eukaryota > Metazoa > Chordata > Lepidosauria > Squamata > Colubridae > Coluber > Coluber constrictor. Next base: position 169,408 of record JAWJVD010000213.1, read on the forward strand.
AGCGACGGAGATGAGTTTTGGCTGGATCCCCGACGACATCGGAAGGATAAGCCCGCGCGGCAAAGAAAGAGGCGTGCCAGAGATGAAGCTGAGTCAATGAACCACACCCCACAAGGGATAAGAGTGGGTGTGGCGGCTATTCAGGCCTTGTGACGGACAAACTGAAAAGCTCACACCGTGTTTCTAGAACTTTGTTATATGCACTTCTTGGATTTATTTGGACTGGACTTGGATAATTCTTTGGCTTTGTGGATTTATTTTGGTGCATCGGACTGAGGAGAAAAACCTCCCTTTGTGAGTAAAATCTTTTGGCAGGCAGTTATTGGGTTGCTGCCAATTCTCTTATCTCAGAAGAATTCCTGACTGCGGGTCTTATTAACTCCCGGCTGACTGTTTGTGTGCGTGTGTGAGACGGGGACAGAACACCTTCTAACATTAATGATGTCACCTAGTTTGGGTCAAGGAATATTTGCAAGAAAAGAACCAAGCTCAGAGAGCACCAAGGACCTCACCATTCTCCTCCTCCTTTTCCTCCTCCCTTCTTCCTTCTTTACTCCACCAAACCGCACTAACACTGATAATGTTACCTAGCTGGGTCATGAAACGCCTGCAAGAAAAACACCCAACTCAAGATACCACCAAAGACCCCTCCTTTCAACCTTGAGCTGTAAATATTCTCCTTTATTAATATCAGTCTAGAAAGCTGGACCTTTGTCGGATGGATAACCAGATAACTCTGGAATTCTGTTCCCCCACGAAATTAGGAGCCTTGGTGGAGCAGCAGACTAAAGCGCTGTTAAATAGCACTTAGCTGCCAGCTGCCTGCCATTACTGCGAGTTCAAATCTCACCAGGCTCCAGATTGACTCAGCCTTCCATCCTTCTGAGGTAGGTAAAATGAGGACCCGGATTGTGGGGGCAATAAGATGACTTTGTATAAAAAAGAATATCACTTAGAGAGGGCTGAAAGCCCTACTAAGCAGGTATATACAAAAGTGTGAAGGCTATTGCTTAACGCATTGTGAGCCGCCCTGAGTCTCCCGAGAAGGGCGGCATATAAATCGAACCAATAAATAAAATAAATAAATTTGCAACAACTTCTGCAATTTTGGGGGGTGAAAGTCCCAAAGATTCAAAAAATTGAGATGACTTTTAACAGTTCAGGTTCAGCCACAGGAACTTTTTAAGGGGTCACCAAATGTTCACTCCGAACCTGCTTTACAATTTTCAGCATTCTACAGGTAGTCCTCACCTTATGACCGGTTGCTTAGTAACCGTTACAATAGACCTCCTGGCAGATTCTTACGACTCTGCTCCAAAGTTCTGACCGCTGCGATCGTATGACCACCTTTGGGCCACTGGAAACTGGCCCGCATTTATCGCTGTTCGGTGTTCACAGTGCCCCACAGACCCACGACTGCATTTTATGACGGTTTGGCTGAAAACCAGGGTTTACTTCCACTTTTCGGCAATACCAGCTCCATATCAAACCACTGGTTCACTTAACAACCACCAAAAAAAGTGGGTCCACAAGAACGACTTGATTTATGACCGTCATAACTAATGACTGAGATGAGCAGGCTCCATTACAGTCATAAGTCAAGGACTATCTGATTTTTTTTTAAATAAGAAAAAAAATGCACCAGGCCTTCCACTGAGCTAATTCCCACCTTCCGCTCCCCTTCGCACATAAACACACACAGAGAGAGATTCCTGAAAGAGGAAACGGTTTAGTTTATGGTAAAGCTGGCTGAGAAACCCCGTTTTAAAGGATCGGTTCTTTCTGCGGTCGGCACATGAGGACAGGTAGAGAGGTCCTTCCTCCCAGAAGCTCGGCTGGCCAAGATCAGAGGGTTCCTCCCATCAGTTCTGTGCATTTAAAAGCAGAAGGGTAAAACTCCATCAAGCCTCCTCCACAGCAAAGCCTCTCTCCAGGAAAAGCAAAATGAAAACTCCCTCACCCTCTCTTCCAGGCGGTTCAACTGCTCCTTGTAGTAAGTCTCGTGTTTCTTCAGCTCCTTTTCCTTTTCTTCTAGCTTTTTGGCCTGGGGAGGAAAGAGAAGAGGAGAGGAGAGGAGGGATGGGGAGGGGCAGGGGGAGAAGAGAGGAGAGGAGGGCAGGGGGAGGAAAGGAGGGGAGGGGCAAGGGGAGAGAAGGGGACAGGAGGGGAAGGGCAGGAGGAGTGGAGGGGGCAGGGGTAGAGGAGAGAAGGAGGGGCAGGGGAGGGTTAGAGGGGGGGAGGGGAGGGGCAGAGGAGGGGAGAGGGAGAGAGAGAAAGGGAGGGAGAGAGAAGGAGAGAGAAAGAAAGGGGAGGGAGGGAGACGGAGAGAGGGAGAGGCAGGAAGGGAGAGGAGGAGAAGAAGTGAGCAAGGAAGGGAAAAGGAGGGAGAGAGAGATGGAGAGAGAGGGAGGGAGAGGGAGAGAGACAGAGTGAGTGAGGGAGAGAGGGAGAGAGAGAGACAGAGAACGAGGGAGAGAGAGAGACAAGAGAGAGGGAGACAGACAGAGAGAGAGAGACAGAGAGAGGGGGGAGAGAGAGGGGGAGGAAGAGAGAGAGAGGGAGAGAGAGAGAGGGAGAGAGACAGGGAGAGACAGAGAGCAAGGGAGAGAGACAGAGAGAGAATGGGGGAGAGAGGGGGGAGAGAGAGGGAAAGAGAGAGGGGGGAGAAAGAGGGAAAGAGAGAGGAAGAGAGAGAGAGGGAGAGAGAGAGAGGGAGAGAGATAGGGAGAGACAGAGAGCAAGGGAGAGAGACAGAGAGAGAGAGGGAGAGAGAGTGGGGAGAGGGGGGGAGAGACAGAGAGAGAATGGGGGAGAGGGGGGGGGAGAGAGAGGGACAGAGAGAGGAAGAGAGAGAGGGAGAGAGAGAGAGAGAGAGGGAGAGAGAGAGAGAGAGAGAACATACATGAAGAATAGCCAACTTCCAATAAAATCAACATTTGGTATCAGTTCTGCCCAAAAGATTTTTTGCAGGCATTGAAACTTGCCCAGGTAACATATTCTTACAATCATGATTCGCAATAGACAAAATCCAGCGCTGGGCCATTGTAAAGGTAGTCCTCCTTTTAGGACCAAAATTGAGCCCTAAATGTATGTAGCTCAGCGAGATGTTTGTGAAGTGAGTTTTGCCCCCATTTTGCGAACTTTCTTGCCACCGTTGTTAAGTGAAACACTGCCAATGTTAAGGGGTAACCCGGTTATTAAGTGAATCGGGATTCCTCCCTTGACTTTGCTTATCAGAAAATCACAAAAGGTGATTGCGTGACCCCGGAACAGTACAACCGTCATAAATATGAGTTCAGCTGCCAAGCGTCTGAATTTCCACCACGTGACCGCAACGGGCGTAAGTGTGAAAAACGGTCATAAGTCATTTTTTTCCAGTGACGTTGTAACTTTGAACAGCCACTAAACGTACTGTTGTAAGTCGAGGACTACCTCTACAACAAATTCAGTGACAAAAACAGAAAACTGATGGCGGAAAAACAGTTAATGGACCACCAAGTCTTCCTTTCTTTCTTTCTTTCTTTCTTTCTTTCTTTCTTTCTTTCTTTCTTTCTTTCTTTCTTTCTTTCTTCTTTCTTTCTTTCTCCTTCCTTCTTCCTTCCCTTCTTTCCTTCCTTTTTCTCTCTCTCTTTTCTTTTGTCCTTTCCTTTTGTCTTCTTTCCTTTTTCCCTCCCTCCCTCCTTTCTCTCTCCTTCCTCCCCTCCCTCCCTTCCTCCCTTCCTTCCTTTCTCTCTCTCCTTTTGTCCTTCCTTTCATCTTCTTTCCTTTTTCCCTCCCTCCCTCCCTCCCTCCTTTCTTCTCTCCTTCCTTCCTTTCCTCCTTCCTTCCTTCCTTCCTTCCCTTCCTTCCTTTTTCTCTCTCTCTTTCCTTTTGTCCTTCCTTTTGTCTTCTTTCCTTTTTCCCTCCCTCCTCCTTTCTTTCTCATTTCTTTCTCTCTCCTTCCTTTCTTCCTTTTTCTCTGTCTCTCCTTTTGTCCTTCCTTTTGTCTTCTTTCCTTTTTCCCTCCCTCCCTCTCTCCTTTCTTTCTCTCTCCTTCCTTCCTTCCTTCCTTCCTTCCTTCCTTCCTTCCTTCCTTCCTTCCTTCCCTCCCTCCCTCCCTCCCTCCCTGCTTGCAAATTTGTTTGTAATGTACGGCTGTGAGAGTTGGATCATAAGGAAGGCTGAGCACCGAATTGTAGTCCTTGGGGAAGAGTCTTGGAAATGCCAGGAGATCCAATCGGTCGATCCTCAAGGAAATCAACCCTGGCTGTCCTTTGGAAAGACAGAAGAATCCTGAAGGTGAAGCTCAAATACTTTGGTCCCAAAGGAGAAGGGAGGACTCCTTGGAGAAGACCCCAATGTTGGAAAGATGGAAGGCAGAAGGAAAAGGGGACGGCAGAGATTGAGATGGTGAGACAGGGTCACCAACACAATGGACATGAATTTGGGCAATTCCAGGAGACAGTAGAGAACAGGGGTGTCTGGCATGCTGTGGTCGAGTCCCCCCCCCCCAAAGGAGTGAACACGACTCAGCAACTGAACAACAACAACAAAAATTCCATAAACTTCCAATTTTGACTTCTTACCTTGCATTCCATTTCCTGGAAGCATGTAAATAAACACAGAATATAAAGCCATCAGTTTATACGACAAGTTAAATAAAACCAAAGTGCTACACAAAAGTGCTACACAAACGTATCCTTAACTATGAGCAAACTCTCATAGTTAAGGGTACATTTACACACACACACACACACACCAAAATTGTGGAGATTCTTGCTGGAAAATCAAACATCATTCCTGAATGAGCTGCTAGAAAGAATAAAGCCATCTTGTGAAATGGGCTTTCGCTGACCCTTTGGGACGGGAGGAAAAAAAATAGGCAGGGGCACAAATGCACAGACACAAACGCAAAATATTTACTAAGGAAACGCTGAGGCATTATGAAATTTGGGATGAGAACGAAGAAGTGTGCGTGCCTCAGACTGCCAAACTTTGTAAGACGTTGGCAATGTTGTTTAAATATGTTTTTATATGTTTATATGTATATGTGTGTGTGTGTGTGTATTTATGTATATATGTACTCATGTTTGTGTGTGTGTCTGTGTGTGTGCGTGTCTATACAAGTTCGAATCCGAGTAAGGGATTGGCTAGCTGATGAGAGCTAAATAGCTTGAAATAGATCTTTTATTTCTTTATCAGCAAAATATAAATTTGGTATAAAATGGCTGTCGTGTGTGGTGTGTGTGTGTGTGTGTGTGTGTGTGTGTGTATGTAGGTCTTTGGTTATTCGGGTCTTCTCCCGCGTAAAGTTGGAAGTGTCTTGGCGACGTTTCGACGAAGTCTCATTCGTTTGCTCCTAGAAGCACGAAGCCGAAAACACCAACCTGAAGATAACGAATGAGACTTTGTCGAAACGTCGCCAAGACACTTCCAATTTTACACGGGAGAAGACCCGAATAACCAAAGACCTATATATATAGTTATATATATATATATATATATATATATATATATATATATATATATATATATATATATATATATATATATATATATATATATAGATAGATAGATATAGATAGATAGATATAGATATAGATATATATAGATATAGATATATATAGATATAGATATATATATAGATATATATATATATGTATATATATGTATATATATGTATATATATGCTAAATTTATATTTACTGACAAAGAATAAAAGGAGACTAGTATAGATCTATTTCAAGCTATTTAGCTCTCATCAGCTAGCCATACCCTTCTGGGATTTGAACCTATATTTGTCAGTAAATATAAATTTAACACAAAATAGTTTGTCATGAAACCAACTGCCTTAGGGCTCCTGGATTGGAGCTACAAGGTGAAAGGAAGCAGTATGCTCCTGCTCCTAGACCAGGTTGCTTCGATAGAAAACCCATATCTATATCTATATCTATATCTATATCTATATCTATATCTATATCTATATCTATATCTATATCTATATCTATATCTATATCTATATCTATATCTGTATCTATCTAATCTATATCTACATCTACATCTACATCTACATCTATATAAAAGGGATGTGGTGGCTCAGTGGTTAAGACGCTGAGCTTGTCGATCGAAAGGTTGGCAGTTCAGCGGTTCGAATCCCTAGCGCCGCGTAATGGGGTGAGCTCCCGTGACTTGTCCCAGCTTCTGCCAACCTAGCAGTTCGAAAGCAGGTAAAAAAGGCAAGTAGAAAAACAGGGACCCCCTTTGGTGGGAAGGAAATAGCGTTCCGTGTCATGCCGGCCACGGGACCACGGAGACGTCTTCGGACAGCGCTGGCTCTTCTTTCAAATCGTCTTGCAAACATCTCATTTCTCATCCAGGTAACATCATCATCCGTGTTGGAAGGGAGTGGGGAGAGGAGAAGGTGGAGGAGGAGGAAGATGGGGAGATGAAGGCTGTGAGCTTGGTTGCTGTCTTGCAGATGTCTCATTACCCTTCTAGGCAACATCATCAGTGTTGGAAGGGAGTGGGGTTTGCTCTCTGTTTCTACACAAGTGGCTTGTGCTATCACTGTTGGTGGGAGTGTGTTACATAGAACATAACATATGTTGCATCAAACTCCACTCCTTTCTAGCACTGATGAAGTTACCTAGATGGGTAATAAAATGTCTTCAAGAAAAGCACCAAGCTCAGAGAGCACCAAGGAACCCACAGTCCTCCTCCTGCTCCTGCTCCTCCTCCTCCTCCTCCTTTCCACAAAGCCCACTACCTTCTAACACTGATGATGTTATCTAGATGGGCAATGAAATGTCCGCCAAAAACCCACCAAGTTCAGAGAGCAGTAAAGACCCTGCAGTTCAACCCGGGGCCACAAATATTCTCTTCTACTGATATTCCTCTGCAAATGCCACCCTTGGGAGCTGCAGAGTTCAGACTTCCCACTTCGCTATTAATGCGAAGGTCGGGTTTTTTCCTTCAAGACTTTGCCAAGAGATAGCTACGGTCTGAGAAGGCAGCGAAGCGGAAACGAGCTAAGAAGGAAAAGTCACGAAGCTGTTGGAGCTTTCAATATTCAGCCTTGGAAATTTAAGTTTATTAAATGCACGCCAAAGGGAGAGGGAGGGAGGGAGGGAGGGAAAGGTCATTTGTGCATTGTAAGTGGCACATGGGAAATGCAGAGGGGGCGGTCTAAGCCTAGACCCTTTGCAGAACTCGAACAGATCAATTAAAAGTAATTTCCAGGGTGTCATAAAGCCAAAAAAAAACAAAAACAAAGACAGCAAATGAATAAACTCACCGCAGCGGAACAAGCAAAAGGAAAGAGAAAATGGAAGAAAGAGTCTGATCATTAAGAAATAGACAAAGAGGTCTATTAGATCAAGCCAAGATCCCACAAACCAGCATTCTGGGTGAGAAGGTAGGAAAGTACAGACAGACCTTGAAGTAAAACCACAGAGCGGGGAGGGAAGGAGAGAGGGAGGGAGAAAGAGAGGGAGACAGGGAGAAAGAGGGGGGAGGAAGGGAGAGGGAGGGAAAGAAGGAGAAGGAGGGAGGGAGAGATGGGGAAGGAGAGGCAGGAAGGGAGGGAGGGAGAGGGAGGGAGGGAGGAAGAGAGAGAGGGAAAGGGAGGGGAGGGAGAGGGAGGGAGAGACGGAACGAGAGTTGGGAGATGGAGGGAGAGATGGGGAGGGAGAGAAGTGAGCGAGGGAGAGGGAGGGAGAAGAGGAAGTGAGCGAGGAAGGGAAGAGGAGGGAGAGAGAGGGAGAGGGGAAAGAGGAAGGGAAGGGAGAGAAAGGGAGAGAGAGAGAGGGAGGGAGAGAGGGAGAGGCAGGAAGGGAGAGGAGGAGAGGAAGTGAGCGAGGAAGGGAAGAGGAGGGAGAGAGAGGGAGAGGGGAAAGAGGAAGGGAAGGGAGAGGGAGGGAGAGGCAGGAAGGGAGAGAGAGAGGGAGGAAGTGGAGGGAGAGGGAGAGGCAGGAAGGAAGAGGAGGAGAGGAAGTGAGCGAGGAAGGGAAGGGGAGGGAGAGAGAGGGAGAAGGAGAGAGAGGAAGGAAGGGAAGGGGAGAGAGAGAGGGAGAAAGAGGGGGAGCGAGGGAGAGAAAGGGAAGGAGAGAGAGAGAGAGAATTCTTGTGACTTTTTTCTACCTCTTTTCCATCCTTCAATCCTTCTTCAGGTGTGGTGACTCCCCAACCACTCATCCTATCAGAAGCCGGCCTTCCCAATGGATTTGTCGAAAGTGAGCTCTACACTGGCTGCTTCCTTTTCAACTCTTTTCCTAAAACCCAGCGTGGAACTGCCTATCTTTTTTTTATTATTATTTTTTATTTTTGTAAAGAGAGCGAGGGCATCATCGCTTGACATTTTTTGCCGAGCTGCCTGTCATCCCCCCCCCGAGTGCTTCCCCAATCCGTCCTCACCTGTCACCCCCAGCTCACGTCTCATTAACTGTCAGCCCAAATGTTGGCGAATCCGTGCCGAAGTCCGTTTTTTATTCTTGATTACATTGGGCCTAAAAATCTGCCATTCTGACACCCAATTAGCCTGTTTGGAGATTGGACACCTCGACGTTCATCCTGCCTCCAGATAATTCATGAAGACTTTAAAAAATAGGGGTTTCACACACACACACACACACACACACACACACACACACACACAGAGTAGAGTTGCCCCAACTTTAAAACGTCTATGCATATGACCTCATCAGACAGACACACATTGTGCCTTGCCACTTTTTAAATCAAACTCCAAACTACATAACAAATAATAATTCCAAATACAGGTAAATCCTCAATGAACAAGTATATCGAGGCCAAAATTCCATTGCTCGGGAATTCTGGGAGTTGAAGTCCACAGGTTGTAAAGAGGTGCCTGGTCTACTCTAGACCAAGGATGTCCGAAGTTGGCAACTTTTAAGACTTCTGGACTCCAACTCCCAGAATTCCGCAGTCAGAAGATCAAAGTTGCCAAGTTTGGAGATCCCTTGGCTTTAGGATCAAAGGGTGTGCATTGGGGGGGTGGGGGGGTGGAGAGAGGCAGATTCAGAGTTGCATTTTGGCCCATAATAAAAGACATTTTATTATTCTTGACTTTGGGGTTCACATCTGGTCTGTCTCAAAGGGTTGGTGCAAATCTTTTAGTCCTTCAGCGAGAAATCACTGCAACCTTTTAACACACAAATATGCCAGCCGGGGGAATTCACAGCTGATGGGCACGTTGGCAAGGGAGCATTAGATTAATTCGGCCACAAGGCAGGGTTCCAATAAATATTAATTAGCCATAGCAAAATGACCGTGTATTCAATTAGCCGAACGTTGCCCTTTATTCCTAAACGAGAACTCTTTAACAAGGTTTACTCTCTCCTTTTTTTTTTTTAATAAAATGTTTTTGGAAAACCCAGTTTGGATTGGGGGGGGGGGGCTAGAAAAGGAAAGTTATTTGCAATTCTCCAGCCCGCTCCCTTCAATGATATCAATGTTAAATGAAAAATGGCAATAAAGAGGTTTGAAGATCTATGCCGACACTCTTTTAAAAAATTAAAATATAGATGCCACTCAAGTTTGTTCTTCCTTTGGCACATAGACAGAGTAACAAGAGTTGAAAGGGCTCTTGTAGGTCATCTAGTCCAACCCCCCCACCCAAGCAGGAGACCCCACACCAGGGATGGCTAACCTTTTTGGTGTCACGTGCCCAACTCATCCTATTTGTCAAGGAAACGAAGATCTGCCTATCACCCAATACAGGCACGTCTGCAACTTACAACCACGACGGAGCCCCGGAATTTCCGTTGCTAAGCGAGACAGTTGTGAAGTGAGCTTTGCCTCGTTTTAAACGACCTTTCTTGCCACAGCCGAAACCCAGCACTTGATCTGTCCCCCCCCTACAGAGACCCACAAAAACACAGCCAGTCGAGGGTTAAGAAGCACTTGGCACACTCCACAGTTCTTATCTCAAACTTGGCAGCGATATGCACACCGTCTGCCAAGGGCTTTAATAGTTTACAGAAAGAAAATCACCTACGTAGCTTTGCCAAAATCCGTTCTTTTAGCTCCAAAGACTACTAGATTGCGTTTTTGTTCGTCACAGAGATCATGAACCACCCTCCTGTTTTATATAGGCTCTGGGTGTGGTCCAGTGACTCATTGATCCTGTGACTCCAGTCCAGTGACTCAGGTCTATTCCCTCATGCGTCTCTGCAGCTGCTGTAAGCGTTTATCTCGCCTTCTTTGGCGTGCGTCCAGGAATGACGTCTCTCCCTCACTCTCATCTGAGACACCTGTTTCCCCACTACTTGGCTCTCTTTCAGCTGGCACCTGAGACGGTGCCAGAGGGGGGGGGGGCTGGGAGATCTGGCTGGCTCCTCTTCCTCCTGCTCAGAGCTTCCTTCCTCCAATGGGATAGGCTCAGAGGACGGGGCCACGACAGCACTGACTGATGTACGTCAAAGAAGGAATCCAAAAACAGATGCCACCTCATTCCCCAACTCGGTGGTGACTTTACCGGCGGGTACAATCTGAGCCCAGGTGTACATGGCGGGTAGCATCGTTTTGGGGAAACTGAGGAAAAGGCACGGAGAACATCCCTGGAAATGGAAGCTTGATGTTTTCAGAGTTGCCAGAGCAATCATCATTTTCCCCCAGAGGCTTAACCTGGTTTAAACATTACCTTGACACTGTCATCATATCACAGTTATTTCCCTGGAGAAATTACACTGTACTGCTAATTTTGTCAGATGCAGCCACGATTTTTTTTTCTTCTTCTCTGAATGGATTTACCGCCCTAAATGCATAAGGAGCTTTATTACGGTCAGCGTATTTGTTGAGGCGCGGAACTGCGGAGAAAGCTGCCAGCTGCCTAGGCAAACACAACTCTGTTAGATTTGCGTGTTGGGTTGTTGTTGGCCTTTGGCGCTGGACCAGATTAGCATTATCCTCTGTCAATTATACTCAGTTCTTCTCCATACTAGGCATTGTTTGCTCTGGTGGTTGAAGCACCAGAATACAAAGAAAGAGAACGATGAATTCCATTCCCATCTTCGGTATAAAAGCCGGCTGGGAGATTTGGGTACAATCACCAGGAGATGGTGAGTTCTAGTACTGTCTTAAGAGTGAAAGCCAGCTGGATGATTTGGGGACAATCACCAGGAGATGGTGAGTTCTAGTACTGTCTTAGGAGTGAAAGCCGGCTGCGAGATTCTGGGACAATCACCAGAATTGAGTTCTAGTAGTGTCTTAGGTGTGAAAGCCAGCTGGGAGATTTTTGGGACAATCACCTGGGGATGGTGAGTTCTAGTACTGTTTTAGGAGTGAAAGCCAGCTGGGAGATTTTGAGACAATCATCAGGGATGGTGAGTTCTAGTACTGTCTTAAGAGTGAAAGCCAGCTGGGAGATTTTGGGACAATCGCCAGGGGATGGTGAGTTCTAGTACTGTCTTAGGAGTGAAAGCCGGCTGGGAGATTTTGGGACAATCATCAGGAGATGGTGAGTTCTAGTACTGTCTTAGGAGTGAAAGCCAGCTGGGAGATTTTGGGACAATCACCAGGGGATGGTGAGTTCTAGTACTGTCTTAAGAGTGAAAGCCAGCTGGGAGATTTTGGGACAATCACCTGGGGATGGTGAGTTCTAGTACTGTCTTAAGAGTGAAAGCCAGCTGGGAGATTTTGGGACAATCACCTGGGGATGGTGAGTTCTAGTACTGTCTTAGGAGTGAAAGCCGGCTGGGAGATTTTGGGACAATCATCAGGAGATGGTGAGTTCTAGTACTGTCTTAGGAATGAAAGCCGGCTGAGTGATTTGGGGACAATCACCAGGAGATGGTGAGTTCTAGTACTGTCTTAGGAATGAAAGCCGGCTGAGTGATTTGGGACAATCACCAGGAGACAGTGAGTTCTAGTCCAGTTTTTGGCATGAACACCAGCTGGGTGATTTGGGGACAATCACCAGGAGATTGTGAGTTCTAGTCCCACTTTAGGCATGAAAGCTGCTGGGTGACTTTGGGCCAATGACTAGGAGATGGTTGAGGACTACCTGTATGCCACTAGATAGATGTTCCCTGAGGATGGGCTCTGGTATGAGTCCAAAAGCTCGGAAGAGTAACCCGTTAGTCCTGGTGACCGACCCATTCCATTTGTAGTCTGAGGATTCGTGAGACTGAATCTCGTACCTTGAATGGGATCACTCCCTTCTTTCACCCACACATTTGCTAATCGAATGCAAGGCTTGTTAAGTGCACATGAGGTATTTCAGGGTAGGGAAGGCCATGGGGGGGCCTACTGATGGAACAGAACACCTGTCTAAGATCACTCAAGGCCTCCCGATCCAATGAAACGCCTCATGCTCCCAAAATGCTTCCCACCCCAACCTGCCGTGCCGTGTTACTTATCTTGTGAAGATCTACCAAGCAGATCTACCAAGCAGTCTCCTCTCCAGCCTTGTGCACACCTCTGTACTTCCGTTCGGGCCTTCGCAAGCCTCCCCTGTCCTATTGCAGGCTGAAATGGAGCTTCTGGGGGCCGGCCAAGAAGGCCCATGGAAGGCCGAACGGAGACTTGAAGGGCTTGCTCTGCCCCTCAGAAGCTCCATTTTGGCCAGCAAGGTGCCAGGCGAGGCCTCTGGACAGCCAAACGGAGCTTCTGAGTGGTAGATCCGGCCCTCAGAAGCTCCATTTTGACAGACAACATGTAGGATGAACGTTGCAGAGCATCTGTGGTTGTTCGTAAGGGCAAACAACTGCTGTGGCGCTGCAAGATTCGTAGTTTCGGGCCTTGTTCAGAAACGCTAGGGGGTGGCTTATCGCGTAACCTCGAACGTTGGCTAAGGGAACGCTCGTAATCCGGAGATTACCCGTGCAGCTTTCTTTTCTGACTAGTTACCAGGAATCTAACAAACATCCTTCACACAGAGCAAATCCTGAAGTGCGGAGACATGACAAACATTCTGGCTTAGAGGGCCTCCCATTTGTGTGCCTCCCTTTATGCGAAGATGAAATAAGGCAATGGTCAGTGAACAGTGAAATTGAAATTGAAATGCGACAATACAGAAACTGATTAAATGCACGGTTAACCTGAAGAACTCATGGCCACTAGGCTAAACAAAGAAAAGCTTCGGTGAAACATTAAA
>JAWJVD010000213.1:187500-265000 GCA_038048745.1 Coluber constrictor foxii
TAAAATCAGCATTTATCACTGGGAAAAGTGTTTTTATTGTTTTTGGCTTTATTTTTATTTAAGGGCCATCTAGTCAGCTAATGGGAAGAGGGGAGTTTTAAAGCAAACGGTACCCAGAAGGATAGAAAGCAAAACAAAAAAAATGGTGCGGCTTTTAGCCATCGGAAATTTTAAGGCTGCCCAGGAAGCGGTGTGCAGAGTACAATTTGTGGGAAGAGTAATTTGGACGGGTATTTTATATCTCTCTCTCTGTTTAAAGGCGCTGGCAGGCTCAGCAAAGGAGCAGCTGGACATCCAAATAGTTGTGTTGTATCTCTTCCAATTTCCTAAATACCAGGCAGTCTTTGACATACGGCCAATTTCCGTCGCTAAGCAAGACAGGGGTTTGGTCCCATTCTAAGGCCTTTTTTGCCACAGATGGGAAGCGAGTAACCCAGTTGTCGAGTCCTATTTTGATCATGGGGGCACTGCAATGGTCATAAGTCCCGTTTTTCGTTGCCATTGTAGCTTGAAACGAACTGTTGGAAGTTACCGGAAACATTGATTATCAAGCTATCCAGCTCTTATCCAGCAAAAGGACCGTCTGCATATAGAAAGTGCTCGATTCGTTGAGTGACCGTTCAAAGTTACAGCTCCACTGCAAAAAGGGACCTGTGATACAGCTCCACTGCAAAAAGGGACCTGTGACTGTTTTTCACACTTAACGACGATCGCAGCATCCCCACGGTCATGTGATCAAAATTCGGACGCTGGGCAGAGGACTCCTGTATACGATGGTTGTAGTGTCCTGGGGGGGGGCAGGTGTCTGTCGATCCCCTTTTGCGACCTTCTGATGAGCGAAGTCGGTGGGGGGAGCCGGATTTACTTAATGACTGAGTTACTAAGTTAACAACCGCAGGGATTCACTTAACAAAGGTGGCGAGAAAAGTCATAAAAAGGGGACAAAGCTCCCTTAACAACTGTCCTGCTTGGGCTCAATTATGGTTGTAAGTTGAGGAGATGGATGGATAGATACGAGATAGGTGATAAATAGAGAGAGAGAGAGAGAGAGAGAGAGAGAGAGAGAGAGAGAGAGAGAGAGAGAGAGAGAGAGAGAGAGAGAGAGATAAACAGACAGACAGTCAGAAGATAGAAGATTAGAAGATGGATGGATGGATGGATGGATGGATAGACAGACAGACAGACAGACAGACAGACAGACAGACAGAAGATAAAGAGTCAGAAGATAGATAGATAGATAGATAGATAGATAGATAGATGATAGATAGATAGATAGATAGATAGATAGATAGATAGAGATAGATAGATAGATAGATAGATAGATAGATAGATAGATAGATAGATAGATAGATAGATAGAAATACTGTTTTTCCCCAAAAATAAGACCCTGTCTTATATTTTTTTGAACTCTGAAATAAGCGCTTGGCCTTATTGCCATGTGCTCAAAAGTCCGATTTGGCTTATTATCAGGGGATGTCTTATTTTGGGGGAAACAGGGTAGGTAGGTAGGTAAGTAGGTAGGTAGGTAGGTAGGTAGACAGATCCTCAATTTATATTATATCCTCAATACACACACAAACACAACTTGTGTGTGTGTGCATGTCTGTGTATAGTGTATATGTGCCTGTGTGTGTGTGTGTGTGTGTGTGTGTGTGTGTGTGTGTGTGTGTGTGTGTGTGTGTGTGTGTGTATGTATGTATGTATGTATGTATACTGTAGCTTTGGATGCTTGAAATACGGTGAAAAAAATCAGATTATAACTAGTCTCTTCTCATTGATTATCAGTGCTGAAGGAGGTATGATGGACGTTTGCAATCCCTTAACAATTGTTTTGCTTAGCAACTCAAATGTTGAGCTCCACTGTGGTCGTAAGTTGAGGACTATCCATATTCCCGAGCTCTTGCTGATCTCCGTGGCTCGCTTCGTGGCATTATTCTGCCAATTCTGCTGAGCAGGCAGTTTCTGCAACTTTCCCGTAGCAGCCACCCCAAGGGGATTCCCCACACCTGCCTTGCCCATCAATGCGAATTCCGCGGCGCCTGTCAAGGCCATCTCGGTGCCTCCGTGCATTGGAACCGATAACCCTCTCTATTTCGCATTCCCGCGTGCGGGGAAGGGGGGGTCACGATCGTCTCACAGCTGCCAAAATGATGCTAGCAACTCCCGCTGGGATTAGTCAAACCACGAGCCAAATGAAGCTCGGCAGCAGCCAGGCATCGGCGTGGCTAACCGTCGGCAGCAAGTATGATTCCGGTGGTGTTGCCGACGGAAGGGATCAGTGAATGGACTGCTAATTATTCTTTACTTGTTTCGTGCCGAGGACGGTCGCTGTCAGGGACACGTCTCCGTTTTACTGACGGGGGAGGCTTGCCCCGTGGCAAGATCAGCGCGTCCTCCCAGCTTCGACTAAAGGAGGAAGAAAAGTGGCAAGAATTGCCCCCTAATTATGCAAGCTGAACCTGAGATGGATGGCAAGGAATTACGACGATTTATTTAACGACCGTTTGAAGTTTACAACAGCATTGAGAAAAGTGACGATTGGCCATTTCTCACACTTATGTTACAGAATCCGCAGTGATTCGCCTAACAATTGTGGCACAGAAAGTTGTAAAAATGGGAGCAAAATTCACCTAACAAATGTTTCACTTAGCTAGAAAAATTTGGGGCTCAATTGTGGGAGGGAGGGAGGGATAGAGGGAGGGAAGATGGAGAGAGGATGGGAGAGAGGGGAAGGGAGGACTGGAGGAAGGGAGGGTGGAAAAGGAAGGAAGGAAGGAAGGAAGGAAGGAAGGAAGGAAGGAAGGAAGGAAGGGAGGAAGGAGAGGTAGGGAGGGAGGAAGGAAGGAAGGAAAGAGAGAGAGAGAGAGAGAGAGAGAGAAGAAAGAAAGAAAGAAAGAAAGAAAGAAAGAAAGAAAGAAAGAAAGAAAGAAAGAAGGAAGGAAGGAAGGAAGGAAGGAAGGAAGGAAGGAAGGAAGGAAGGAAGGAGAGCTAGGGAGGGAGGAAGGAAGGAAGGAAAGAGAGAGAGAGAGAAAGAAAGAAAGAAAGAAAGAAGGAAGGAAGGAAGGAAGGAAGGAAGGAAGGAAGGAAGGAAGGAAGGAGGGAGGGAGGGAGGGAGGGAGGGAGGGAAGGAAGGAAGGAAGGAATAAATCCAGGTTTTTCCTTTTTCAACCCAGCAACTGTCTCAAATGTCTAAAAAAAAAAAAAAGCTACACAAATTTCAAATGCCTGCTTTGTACGGATTGTGGTAGAGAGATTAATTAATCCCTCCTAAAATGAAAGAACCCCTTTTAAGGTTGCGGAAGAGAAATATTCCTGATCACCCCTGAAACCTCTAATCTAACGGAGGAAAAATGGAAAAAAAGAGGAAAAAAAAAAAAGAAACCAGCACGCAAGAAAGTCGGCGTGACTTCCTTTTTCCTGAAGTGGCTTCCAGGTCTACAAATTTTTCAACAAACTTGCTCATCGCTGACACACAGATTTTTAGGGTGCACATAATAAACGCAGCGGAGCTTGCCTGGATGAAAGGCGTGTCTCCAGGATTATTAACATCATAGACCAACCCCGGGGGGACGGTTTTTTAAGTCACCGTGCCCTGAAATTCTTCAGTGAATTAGCTAAGCTAATTCTGTAATTATTACCGAAAAGGACAGCGCAGTTGCAACTCAAAGAAGGACGAATAGAAAGTATTTCTGGAAGCATGGAGCTGTGTAGGGTCTTCGCTACTCTCTGAGCTTTCAGACATTTCATAACCCAACTAGGGAACATCATCAGTGTTAGGAGAGAGTGGGGTTTGCTTCTAGCACTCCCTTCTAGCCGTGATGACGTTCCCTAGTTGGGTTATAAGATGCCTGCAAGAATACCACTAGCGTCAGAGAGCACCAAGAAGCCCACAGCTCTTCTGCTTCTCTTCTTCCTTTCCCCTTTGTTCTTTCTCCTTCTTTCTTCCTCTTCTCCTTCTCTTCCTCCTTGTCCTCCTTCTCCACCCCTTCAACTGCATGGATGATGTTAACTCATTGGGTCATAAAAGTTGAGTCTGCATAAAAACAAGCTCAGAGAGCAGACAGGACCCCACAAATCGTCTTTTCCTCCTCCTCTTCCTCCTTCTCATCCCACCTCTTCCTTCTTCCCCTTCATTCCTTCTCTTTCTCCTTCCACTTCTCCTCCTCCACTCCTCAAACAGGATCCACTTCAAGCACTGATGACGTTACCTAGTTGGGTCATGAAATGTTTACAAGAAAATCACCGAGCCCAGAGAGCACCAAGGACTGGCTGGCTGGCTGGCTGGAGAATTCTGGGAGTTGAAGTCCAGAGTTGCTGAGAAGACTAATTTAACATCTTCATGAAACCACCCAATTAAGGTTATATCCCTTATATAGCATGGGGTTAGATACCTACAGGACAGATAGCCCTCACTTAGTGACAATAGGGACTGGCCACTGACGGTCGCTAAGTGGAAAAATCACCTGACCGATGAAGACTGCTATATCTTGTCCACCCTTGAATGGAAGTCACACAAAAAAACCACCCTTCCCACACTAGGAAGTTTCTGGAAGCAACTTAAGTTTTGCAGCTGTCGGGCTGCAGTGCATTCGCAGATATTCAGCCTATTTTCTATACTGTTGTGACCTTGCCTTAAATCAGTGATATAAATATATATAAATATATATTTTCTTCAACCGGGTATTTTCCTACGTAAACCAAGTTTCTCAAATTGCAGCCATAGCTCAGTGAAATCACATCCACTATCCTAGGCTTCTTCAGACAGCAAGCAAGCATTTTGCGCCTATTGGGAGACTAATATAGATCTATTTCGGACTGATTGGTCCTCATCAGTTAGCCACACCCTTACCATATATAACCCTTACCATATGTTCCCTCCTTCACTGAGCTATGGCTGCAATTTGAGAAACTTGGTTTAAGTAGGAAAATACTCGGTTGAAGAAAAATACATATAAAAAACTACGATAAGAGAAGAAAGCATCTCTCTCTCTCTCTCTCTATCCATCTATCTATCTATCTATCTCTATCTATCTACCTACTCACCTACCTACCTACCTACCTACCTACCTACCTACCTACCTACCTATCTATCTATCTATCTATCTATCTATCTATCTATCTATCTATTTATCTATCTACTTTTCTATCTTTCTACCTACCTACCTACCTAATCTATCTATCTATCTACCTTTCTAGCTACCTATCTACCTATCTATCTACCTACCTACCTACCTATCTACCTACCTACCTAACTTTCTATCTATCTATCTATCTATCTATCTATCTATCTATCTATCTATCTATCTATCTATCTATCTATCTATCTATCTATCTATCTATCTATCTATCTATCTATCTACCTTTCTATCTACCTACCTACCTAATCTATCTATCTATCTACCTTTCTATCTACCTACCTACCTAATCTATCTATCTATCTACCTTTCTATCTACCTACCTATCTACCTATCTATCTATCTACCTACCTACCTACCTTTCTATCTTTCTAGCTATCTATCTAGCTATCTACCTATCTACCTATCTGTCTGTCTGTCTGTCTGTCTTCCTCAATTTTCCCGGGTGTCTGTATGTAAAAAGTTAAAATCTCTGTATCTCTGTATGTAAAGTTAAAATTTCCCACATCATTAAAAGTCTGTTAGTTAAAATGCTTAAACTCCTGGCTAAAATCCCAGCTTAAGCTCCTCCAAAATCCCAACAAAACACTTTGTAAGGTCTTTTGAAACTCTGGCTAAAATCCTAACCAACACTTTAAAAGTTTTCTTTTTGGCAACGTTTCGACAAGCTCTCTAACTTCTCATCATTGGGCCCCTACTTTCAGTTTAGAAGCTGTGGGTATGCTGCGAGATCGGAGTTGTCGCTTTTCTATGTTCGCTGATGCTAACGTATGCTGCTTAGCCTGCAACTCTGTGTCCTGATTGAAAGGCAGCTGTTATTTTTCCTGCTTTATTATCGTAGCTGCAGCTTGACTGCGTGTTAAAGGCCCAGCTTTATATATATATATATGTATGTATGTATGTATGTATCTATGTATGTATGTATGTATGTAGGTCTTCAGTTATTCGGGTCTTCTTCCGTGTAAAATTGGAAGTATCTTGGCGACGTTTTGACGAAGTCTCATTCGTCATCTTCAGGCTGGTGTTCTCGGCTTTGTGCTTCCAGGAGCACTTCGTGCTTCATTGCTCCTGGAAGCACGAAGCCGAGAACACCAGCCTGAAGATGACAAATGAGACTTCGTCGAAACGTCGCCAAGATACTTCCAACTTTACGCGGGAGAAGACCCGAATAACCGAAGACCTACATACAAACACCCGCGAAAACCTCAGAAAACAAACCTCAGAAAAAAATAAAAAAATATATATATATATATATATACACGCACGCACACACACACACACACACACACACACACACACACACACACACACACATACATACATAACAGGACATACATTCTCCCCCTCTCCATCACCTGTAAAACTTTGAAAAATAGCCATTCGTCATGTAATTCTATTCACCGAGACCACGGGTCGTAAGACGATAAAGTTAAGATTTTAGCATTTCTCCCAGGCGAGAAGCCATCGTGACAGAAACGCAAGAAAAATAACATGGCTTATCCTGCAAACGGATGCCCTGGAATTTTCATTTTCAACCCACCCACCCCAAAAAAATGGCTCTTCGAATGTGCAATTCCATGTAAAATAGATGCCGTTTCGCGCTTCCAACACTCCAGCGACGAAAAATGTAAAAAATATCTATTATATCCAACACTCTAGCGACGAAAAATGTAAAAAATATCTATTATTTTTTGGTTTTTTTTTTTTTTTTAAAGGACAGGAATCCATCAGCGGCGCAAAACCTTCCAGGGGCCTTCGGAGGAGATCTAAGACAGCAGCAAATTAAAGTGGATCCTATTACTCGCAGGTTCGGGGACCACAAAGGCCAGCAGTTGAGAACCGGTGTGACTTTGATCTCCGTTGTAACAGAAAAAGCAAAACGACATACTGAAATGAAAATAATTTATAATGGATGAAAAGCCAGGTCGCGCACTCGGGATGAAACGGATACGAGCTGGATTTGCAAAGAGGGGGCCAGGGAGGGAGGGAGGGAGGGAGGGAGTGGAGGGGAGGCAACCCAAAGAGCACCACACCTGTGGCCGTTTGAGAAAGCAGGCCAGGAAGGAGACAAGTGGGTCCTCGACTTACGACTGTAATTGGGATGGGTGTGTATGGGAGGCGGGGAGTTGCCCGCAACGAAATGTCGTTTTAATGCAGTGTTTCTCAATCTTGGAAGCTTGAAGATGGGTGGACTTCAACTCCCAGAATCCCCCAGCCCCCATTTACGGGAAAAAATGCCCGTAAATCACTTTTTTTCAGTGCCGTCGTGACTTTGAACAGTCACTAAATGAACCGTCATAAATTGAGGACGTACAGTAAAAGGTATAATATACAGCAGACAGCTCAGTTGCTGAATGCAGCATTAAATCCGGACCACACCGAAGAATATTGATCGGTCCTTCCATAATAGCGATAAAAAGCTAAATTATAAGCACCCATCCGGCAGTGGCCTTGTCTTTCCATCATAAGATCATTCATAAGCGAACGGAGATTAAATCGAAACAGAACAGTGGGGCTTAAGCCCACATCATGTACATAAGGAACTGCATTATTTTTCTACTGACAGCGTCATGAAGTTGACAGTCGACACTGAGATGGCCAAGAAACACGGGGGGGGGGGGGGGGGGGGGGAGAGATGAAGCATTAGGCTAATCTTAAAATCATTAAGAACCTACATAATATTCTACAAGATCTTTAACCCTCTGATTTATCAATATGTGGCCGGCTAACGCTTTGTTCCCAGGCTCTTGCAAATAATCAATAACGCTTTAACAATAGCCCTTAATTTTTACTCGACGCAAAAATTGGACAATCATCCAAAGTCCATTTTTTAACTACCGAGAGTAATTCGAGAGGTGTTTTAAAAAATTTGTATGGACAGCTCAAATCTTAACGGCCAAAATGAGGTCACCTTTTTTTTTTTTTTTTGGCTTTATCGATTAGCCAGAAACGATAAACCACTTTCGGTACCATCTACTGGCGTGTTCCATTTGGGAATTTAAGATGTTAGTAAAACATCTGGATCAAAGGTATTTTAATGTACTGACGTTATGATGTTTTAATTTGTTAAGTTAAGTTAAGTTAAGTTTGGTGGCTTGTTTTTGGTTGCCAGTCAAGGCTGATTCCTGGCAAATCCCTGGACAAAATGCAGTTTTCTTACCAAAATATTCAGAAGTGATTCTTCTTATAGCTGGGGGGGGAAAAAATACCACCTAGCCTAGTCCATTATCCATTACACCAAAAGAGTCTCTCACTGTGGTTAAAGCACCAAACTAGCAACTGGGAGAGGGTGAGTTCCTGTCCTGCCTTGGGCACGAAAACTGGCTGGATGACTTTAGGCCATTCGCCGGGAGACAGGGAGTTCTAATCCTGCCTTAGGCATGAATGCCACCTGAGTGATTTTTGAACCAATCGTCAAATGACAATGATTATCTATAATCAATTAATCAGTGGAACCCCTCTGGAGGTTTTCAAGGAGAGATTGAACAGACGTTTGTCTGAAACGGCATAGGATTTCCTGCTCAAGGAGGGGTTGGACTAGAAGATCTCTAAGATCCACTATCTCAAGGGTTGCCCCAAAGAAGAGGCAGTCAAGCTATTCTCCAAAGCACCTGAGGGCAGGACAAGAAGCAACGGGTGGAAACTAAACAAGGGGAGAAGCAACCTGGAATTAAGGAGAAATTTCCTGATTGTGAGGACAATTAGCCATTGGAACTGCTTGCCTCCAGAAGTTGTGAAGGCTCCAACACTGGAAGTTTTTAAGAAGATGTTGGATAACCATTTCTCCACGATGGTATATAGGGTTTCCTGCCTGATCAGAGGGCTGGACTAGGAGACCTCGAAGATTCCCTTCCAACTCTGTTACTCTATTCTATCCCTTCCAGCCCTACAATTCTATTTGTCCTGCCATTCTCAGAACCATCTGTTTTTTTAATCTTCTACAGGTAGTCCTCGACATACAACCGCTCGTTTAGTGACCGTTCAAAGTCACAACGGCACTGAAAAAGGTGACTTATGACCATTTTCACACTTATGACCGTTGCAAGCGTACGGATGATCGCATGATTTACATTCGGACGTTGGCAAGCGACTCATATTTATGACGGTTGCGGCATTCCGGGGTCAGGTGTTCCCCTTTTGCGACCGTCCGACAAGCCGAGTCAACGGGAAAGGCAGATTCGCTTAAACAATAGTGTTTCTAATCTAACAACCGCAGCGAAATTCACTGAAGAAACGTGGCAAGAGAAGTCGTAAAAACTGGACAAAGCTTGCTTAACGAATTCCTCGCTCGGCAACATAAAATCTGGGCTGAATCGCGGTTGTAACTCGAGGATTACCTGTGCATTAAAAACAGGAGGTGAAGCTAAAACTGGCTGACTCTCACCAGCAATCCATGAAAATCTGCAACACGAGAACTGGGAATAATCAATTATTATATTTTTTTTAAAAAAAATCTGTCCTGTCAATCTTTTGTCTTCCTTCCAGAGCCAAATGCACCAAAGGCCACGAGTCCTGGGATCGACGGCCTTTTCTTACCCTAGTTTTGAAGAACGTTCTTGGCACTCAAATGCTGCCCACAGTGTGCTTGTGTGACACGGATCGTTTAAACAAACGACCAGAAGAGGGAAAAAAAAGAAAGCTCTTGACAAACTCTTAGCTTTTGACAGTTGCACTTACAGATGCTTCTAAATAAAATATGACACCAGGGGGGCTCATTCGGAGGATAATCGTAAACAGGGTTTGCCGCAGGCTTCCTGAAAGTTACAAAGCGACGTTCCTTTCCCTTCCACGCTTTTATCGGCCCTCACCGAGAAGCCGATTTAAGGCGCCGTCAAAATCAAGCGTCAAACGTTCTCCGTGAACTGGGCCATTTTTTATCCCGCAAAAAACGAGCGCCAAAGTTTCACCTGAGCTGTTTTGTTGGATTGTCGGAAACGGTTCCCTGGATGGATAATCACCCAGCCCTTCTCCAGCTCAGAACCGAGATCATCAACTCCCGGGAGTGGAGCTCATTTCGTGCTTAGGTAATGAAGTCCACAGCGGAATGACGCCCACGGTTGAAACGAGTTAGAATTACAGAATCACAGAGTTGGAAGGAATCGTGACGGGTCTTTCCACTGGAGGTTTGGAAGAAGAGGGTGGACAGTTACTGGCCTGAAATGGGATAGGACCGTGATGGCGTGCCACAGGTGGCACACAGCGCCCTCTCTAGGGGAACGTGAGCCGTTGCCCCAGTTCAGCTCTGCTGCGCTTGTGTGCACGCCTCTCACCGGCCAGCTGGTCGTTGGATCTCTGCTGTGCCTGTGCGGAGTGCAGGAGGGGTGCGCGGGAGCATGTGCGGGGGGGGCAGGGGCGGGGCAAGGGGCGGGGCACATGCAGGGGGCGTGGGCATGCGTGGGGGTGCATGTGCATTGTACTTGGGGGGTTCAGGTGCTCATGTGTGCATTCGCACGTGCCCGCATGTGCTTTGGGCACTCGGTCCGGAAAAGGTTAGCCATCACTGATATAGGGTTTCCTGCTAGAGCTGGGGGCTGGACTAGAAGATCTCCAAGTTCTCTATACAGCTCTATTCTGGTTCTGATTCTAGTCCATCCTCCTGTTCAAACAGGAGACCTTATACCAGTGATGGCTAACCTATTTGCCATTGTGTGCCAAAAGCGAGGGGACTGTGTGGGAGTCATGCATCCGCATAATTCAATGCGGTCCATCCCCCCCAAGCATGACACACCCCCGTGCTCCCCCTGCTTTTGGCCCAGTGGGCCCGGTAGGCCCGTTTTTCACCCTCCCCAGGCTCCAGAGGCTTTCTTGGAGCCTGGGGAGGGCAAAAACAGCCTCCCCCCCCCACACACACAGAGGCCAGAAATGGCCCATTTCCCAACTTCCAGTGGGACTGGAAGGCCCGTTTTTCACCCTCCCCAGGCTCCAGAGGCTTTCCAAGAGCCTGGGGAAGACGAAAACGGCCTTCCCCACCCTCCCGGAAGCCGGAAACAGCCCGTTTCCTGACTTCCAGTGGGCCCATAAGGCCCGAAAATCAGCTGGCTAGTGTGCAAATGCGTGCTGGAGTTGAGCTAGGGTAACGCTTGTGTGCCCACAGATACAGCTCCGCGTGTCACCTGTGGCACGCGTGCCATAGCTTCGCCATCATGGCCCTATACCATTTCCAATAGGTTGCGCAATCTTTTTTAAGAAACTTCCAGTGATGGAACACCCACAATTTCTGGAAGAGAGTTGTTCCACTGCTTAATTGTTCTAACTGTCAATTATATTTATATTTATCCATAATTCCAGGTTGCTTCTCTCCTTGGTTAAAAGTTTGTAAGCTTCATGGGGAAAATGGAAGATTAAGATTGCTTCTGTTGCTACATGAAACATAGCTCAATCAGTCCATTTTTCTGAACCCGGAGTGCTATTACTAAGCTCTGTTCCTTCTCATCTTTTATTTTTATTTTCCATGGACTCGGAGAGATTTCCTTGCGTTCAGACCGGCTTCTTTAACCTTTCAAATGTCAGCCTATTTCTCGATTTGGTGCATTTCCAAAGATAGACCAATTCTCTATTTACAACCATTTTATTTAAGGAAGCATTTCAATTCCCCCCACCCGCCCAATTCAATTCCAGTTTTACCCCCCCAGGAAAATTATAGCTTTTTGTATCGTTCAACACCCCGGAGGAACAACATCCAGAATGTACAACTCGCAGAATGATCGAAGTGACTTGATAGTTGTCAATTCGTGATTTGATCTATTTCGAATTCCCTCTCCTCCTCCCTCCCCCCCCCTTTTTTTTCCTTTTGAAAAAAATATGTATATCGGTTAATTACTTCAAATTTCTGGGTTTTTTCTATTTCTGTAGGCATTGTGTTTAAAACAGCTTGTGGGGAAACGTGACACTTCGCCCACACGCCCTGCGAGATATCAAAACTTTTCTCTCTCTTTCTAACAGAAAAGGGACTATTAAGCGGCCCAGCCTTTTGCAAACTGATGCCCTCCAAATGGAATGGGAGAGCCGTTCTCAAAATTCATCCACACCCAACGATCCTCCTTTTCAGGAAAACTGCTTTGGCCGTTAAAAGCTCGATTTTTAGCATTTGCGATCACCTCCAGCTGAGTCGTGGCCACTGAGTTTCTTTTCTTGTTGGTTCAAAACCCCAAAACTGGACTTTCTTCAGGGTTTGTTTGTCGTTGGTTTGAAAACTTTTCGCTACTCATCCAAGAAGCTTCTTCAGTTCTAACTGAAGCGCCTTGGATGAGAAGCGTAACATCCACACTTGAAGTGTGCATACATGCACACTTCAGACCCACGGATACACTAAGGCAGATGCTTGTCCACCCCGAGGATAAAGCATCCAGACCAGTGGTGGGTTGCCCCCAATTCGGACCGATTCACAAGAACCGGTAGTAAAACTGGTGTGAGGCTCCGCCCACCGACCCCGATATTATCAGGAAACTTCTGTGCATGTGCGAACCGGTAGTAAAGGTAAGTAAAACCCACCCCTGATCCAGACGCAAACTGAGCAACGTGGCATATGCAGTACAATGCAGTGAGCCATATGTAGATCTGTACGTTGGGGAAACAAAACAGCCACCTCACAACCACATGGCGCAACATAGGAGAACAAATCCATCAGGACAAGATTTAGCAATTCGCCAGCATTTGAGAGACAGTCTTTTGAAGACAGCAACGTCTACATTTTGGATAGAGAGGCATGTTAGTTTGAAAGAGAGGTCAAAGAGGCCAACCTTCTCTCAACAGAGGGGGAGGGATATGACAGCATCCATCATCTTCAGTCTACAACAAAGTCCTTTCAGCAGTTCCAAGAAGGCTCCACGCCCATTTGCACCACTCAGGTGACCCTGAGGACACGGATAAATCTCCAAGTGGCCTCAACGACCCTCTAAAAGGATGCAGAGGACCAGCTGTCTGCAAGGAGTATAAATACTTCCATTCCCCACCATCCAAATCAGACCCGAAGAAGCTTCTTGGATGAGAAATCAAAAGTCTTCAAAGAAAAAAAAACAAAAACCCAGAAATTTCCAGTTGCCACTTGAAAACACGTGTTTGGGACAACTGTGATCTGGACGATTGAGAATCTCCCTAGACATGTGGATTACAATCCTCATACTACTGTTATCCCATCGCATCCCAGCCACGCACTCATCTAAATTACATTTTAACACCAAGGGGACCGGATTGCATTCGATCAATCACACCGCACAGACTTCTGGCAAAATAATGATACTTACAGGCATTGTGGAAAGAAATCGTCTCGCATTACAGATGTATGTCTAATGTCATTATCTCGTTTTTCAGGGCTGACGGCGGCATCAAACGGGCCAGACGGCTTCTAGCTCCGAATGGGAAGCCTTTAGCAAACCTCCTGTTTATTCTGTGGCTTGTAATTAGCCGCTTTGGTTAATCTAACCCAACATTTACAAACAGGCCATTTACCCAATATATAAACACTTTCGAGCAATTAGCCAAAGCATTGTTATTGATTAAGATTTAATACGGCAGCCGGTCGGTAGGGCGGAATGGCAAGGAACAAAAATTATCTCTAATTGGTCAGAGGGCATTTTCTTGTCGAAGTATTTATGCCGGTGGAAAAACGGGTTCAACCGTATTCTCTATCAGCCATGGGCTCCTGGGGTGGGGAAGGGGGACCCACTTTTAATGCCCCTGTGAGAAAAAGCAACAGGTTGGATGTTCGATGTCCCTTTGTTGTCCACTCCGGAATTAATAAATTTGGGTTGCTTCTTTTGAAGATGAGGAAAACAGCCATTACTCAGCTTCTAATAGGGTGAACACCGACGTACAGACAGCCCTCCACTTACAACAGTTCGTTTAGTGACCGTTCAAAGTTACAGTAGCACTGAAGAAAGTGACTTGTGACCAATTTCCAGACTTACAACCATTGCAATATCACCATGGTTATATGATCAAAATTCTGGCACTTGTTTTTGTCTGTCTGTCTGTCTGTCTGTCTGTCTAATCTATACCCATACCCAGGTCCATCAGTCAATCCTTCCAGTCTATATCCATACCCATGTCCATCCGTCCATCTGTCCATCCATCCATCCATCCATCATCTATCCATCCATCCATCCATCCCTCCATCCATCCATCCATCTAATCTATATCAATACCCATGTCCATCTGTCTCTCTGTCCGTCCATCCATCCATCCATCTAACTATATCAATACCCATGTCCATCCGTCCATTCATCCATCCACCTATCATCCATCTATCCATCCATCTAATCTATATCAATACCCATGTCTATCTGTCCATCTGTCCGTCCATTCATCAATCTCTCCATCTATCTAATCTATATCCATACCCATGTCCATCCGTCCATCCGTCCATCTGTCCATCCATCCATCCATCCATCTAATCTATATCAATATCCATGTCTATCTGTCCACCTGTCCATCCATTCATCAATCTCTCCATCTATCTAATCTATATCCATACCCATGTCCATCCGTCCATCCGTCCATCTGTCCATCCATCCATCCATCCATCTAATCTATATCAATATCCATGTCTATCTGTCCACCTGTCCATCCATCCATCAATCTCTCCATCTATCTAATCTATATCCATACCCATGTCCATCCGTCCTCTGTCCATCCATCCATCCATCCATATGTTCATATGCATACCCATCTCTGTGTCCATCCATCCATCCGTCTGTCCATTCATCCATGCGGCTCTTTGCCTCCAGCATCCAGGTATTTATGACAATCTGTGTTGGGATCATGTGATCACAATTTCCAATCTTCCCAGCCGGCATCTGACAAGCACAGTCAGTGGGGGAAGCCAGATCCTTATATCCTTATGATTTATATTGATTGTTTCCTAATATGATTTGATTGCTTATTTGTTCCCTATGACTATCATTAAGTGTTGTACCTTACGATTCTTGACGAACGAATCTTTTCTTTTTATGTACTCCGAGAGCGTATGCACCAAGACAAATTCCTTGTGTGTCCAATCACACTTGGCCAATAGAGAATTCCATTCCATTCCATTCCATTCCATATTGTTCTGTTCTGTTCTGTTCTGTTCTGTTCTGTTCTGTTCTGTTCTGTTCTGTTCTGTTCTGTTCTGTTCTGTTCTGTTCTGTTCTGTTCTGTTCTATTCTATTCTATTCTATTCTATTCTATTCTATTCTATTCTTCTGCATTCCATTCCATTCCATTCCATTCCATTCCATTCCATATTGTTCTGTTCTGTTCTGTTCTGTTCTGTTCTGTTCTGTTCTGTTCTGTTCTGTTCTGTTCTGTTCTGTTCTGTTCTGTTCTGTTCTATTCTATTCTATTCTATTCTATTCTATTCTATTCTATTCTATTCTATTCTATTCTATTCTATTCTATTCTATTCTATTCTATTCTATTCTATTCTATTCTATTCTATTCTATTCTATTCTATTCTATTCTATTCTATTCTTCTGCATTCCATTCCATTCTATTCTTATCCTATAAGCGCCCTCCGTTCGTGTGAACGGAGCTGCGCGTGCTTGTGCAAATGTCTGCCGCTCACGCGAGAGGAGCTTTGCGGAGAAGCACAAGCAGCCTCCGCTCACGCGCAAAGCTCCATTTGCACGGGTGGAGGTTGCGCATGCGCCGCTCCTACGAAGGAAACTATACACACGTGCATATGCCTGACACACCCTGCGTCAGTCTGGGCCGCCAGAAAGCTGGGGACCGCTGTCCTAAGAGACTTTCGCCTGCTCCTTCAGGGGCCAAAAGTCCACCCGACCCAGAGGTGTGCTTGAGCCAACCCGAGTTCAAAAAAAGAACTTCTCTTGGGCCTGCGTGCGCATGAAGACCAGACGGGCAGGCTAATCTGCAAAGACGGTAGCGCGAAGGATATTCGCTTCCTGATATATGCGCAAACATAATAGCATTAATGGAAATGACACATCAGTTTCCCCGGCAAACACCTCCCTTATCTTTCAGCCACAGATCTGACACCGTCGGCTTCCCATTAGCCCTGCGCCATTATTTTAACGCTTACAAAACACAATTGTTTGCTTTTCATAAAAATGCTAACCGCCGTAGCAAGGAAGGATCAGGTAATCCGCGAAGACTCGTGAAACGTTTCTGAGCACCAGTCTTCTTACCGCGTCACTTAGGAAGCACCAAAAATGTCCTACTTATCAAGATGACCCAAAGGCACCGGTTAAAAATTGCATTACGGGCGGTCCTCGACTTACAACCGTTCGTTTAGTGACCGTTCAAGGTTGCCACGGCACCGACGAAAAGTGACTCGGGACCGTTTTTCACAATTGCAATCGTTGCAGCGTCCCTACGGTTCCGTGAACAAAATTCAGGTGTTTTTGACAACTGACTCCTATTTATGACCGGGTCACCCTTTTTGCGACCTTCCGACAAGCCAACGAGGAAGCTCGGTTCACTTAACAACCGTGTGACTAACTTAACAAGTGCAGTGATTCGCTTAACAACGGTGGCCAGAAAAGTTGTAAAAAAAACCTTTACCAGTTGTTTAACCAATGTCTCACTTAGCAACATGAATTCTGGGGTCAATTGTGGTCCTTAAGTCGAGGACTACCTGTATTTAAGCTTTTCAGAGGCAGCGACACAAGTCAGCCATCGTATGCGTCTGAAGGCTGGATGTAAATTCAACGAATGGCAACGTACCATCCGCTTGAAGGCCCCGGGTGAAAATCTTACCTCTCGGTAGTAAATGAATTGCAAAATAAGCATTGAATTCAACTGATTAGCATGCTGGGCCAAGCTCGACAAGGTGCGTTGATATCGTGGAATATGCAAACTTGCTAACACGTTTGATAAACACGGTAATAATTAATAGACGGGTTAATCTGAGATTACACAGAAATCCCAAATAAACCCAACCGAAGGTGTGGGTTTTTTTCCCTCCCCCCAAACGGTAAACTGATCTCTATTATATGCCAATTATATTACTTTACAAAATAATAATTTGCGAATGCTCTTCATTAATATGGAATGAAGAGGATGGGGTTTAATTTGGCAAGCCATCGTAAATGCAGACGGGGTAAATCCCAAAGATGAATTCCAGGGACAGATAAGAGACTAAAATATAGAAAGGCTTTAATTCAAACGTTTGAATTTAACTTTTTAAATCCTGACCGATCTAATCCTGCATCTTTCAACTCAATTGTTTGTCTCTGTTTTAAAGCTGTGCTTTAGTCTATCTAACCCCGGCAGTCCTCGTCTTACGACCACACAATTGCCACCAGAATTACTGTTGCTATGCAAGCCACGCCCAATTTTACGGCTGGGTTTTTGTTTTTTGTTTTTGTTCTTAAGGGAATCAGGGGGTCATTAAGTGAATCCAGCTTCCGCCGCTGACTCTGCTTGTTGAAAGGCAGCTGGGAAGATCACAAATGGTCACTAAACAAACTGTCGTAAGTCCAGGACTATCTATAGCAGTATTTCTCAATCTTGGAAGCTTGAAGTCCACCCATCTTCAAGCCACCAAGGTTGAGAAACACTGACCTATAGTAAAAAAAGTTAAACACGGATAAGGAAGACCCAGTTACTCCGTCACTAAAGTTCTTAAATAAGACAATTTTTCTTCCCAGCCTAGATCGCCACGATGGCGCCTCGAACCCTTTGCAGAAGGAAGGAAATTAAAATAAAATAATAATCATGCCGTGGAAAAATGAATGCAATCGTTTCACAACATCAGCAATTTAAGATAACCTTTAGTGGCTGAAATTATTTCTCTCTTGCTGATCAATACGTCATTTCTTTCTCTCTCTCTCTCTCTTTTTTTTATAGTGTTAACATCCGAAACAAATTTTCCCACCTAGTCATCTCCAGGTGTGCCTGACTTCGGTTCCCATAATCCACAGGCAGATTGACCAACCCATTTGGAAAGCAAACGAGGAAGACATCTATTTGACCAGCAGTCCAAAGTTTGATTCCTAAATAAGGCAGGCTATTTTAGACCAAACCAGGTCTAAAAACGCTAGGGAATTTCTAGGAGCCTGGCACTCTGACAAATCAGCCATCAACAGACACATAGACATAAACAGTATCTACATGCTATGCAAAAGAGACAATCAACAAGGCAAAAAGGGAACAAAAAGGGAACAGAAAGACCAAGGCACCTCCCCACCTGCAATCAACACCCAGATGAGCATAGATTAACTCCAAAATTAACATCATATTAACAATCAAGAAGTAAATAATACCCCAATCAAGGATACTGCCAAACAAGCCAAGAGCAAACCGAGCCAAAGTCCATTCCTACCAACATTAACAGATGTTAAAGTCAAAGCCTGGGGGTGGGGGGTGGATCGGGCCCGTGGGATGCTTAGATCTGGCCACTGGGCTACCCTGGAAATAGTGAAAGACTGGCCCGCAGGTCCTCTACCAGCAAAAATGGCTGCGGGAAGGGCCCCCACCCACCCCAAGCTCTGTTTTTGCTGGCAGAGGGCTGCAGGAGGCTGTCCTAGCCTAAAACGGAGCTCGGGAGCCTGTTTTCTCTGGCACAGCGCTTGGGCCACCGCAGGCGCACCACGACACAAGTGACATCAAGCTGGCCATGCCCAACCTGGCCACACCCACTCTGGTCTCCCTCCCCCCGAGGTCAAACACAACCCCGATGCGCCCCTCAATGAAATTGAGTTTGACAGCACTGCACTAGAATATAAATTGAGAGCAAACCCCACTCTCTTCTGGCACTGATGATGTTACCCAGTTGGGTCACGAAACGTCTGCAAGTAAATAACCAAGCTCAGAAAGCACCGAGAAACCCACGGCCATCGTCCCCCTCCTCCTCTTCCCTTCTCCTTCCTCCACTCCTCAAATCCTTCTCTTATAGTAGCATTGATGATGTTTCCTAGTTGGGTCGTTGAGTTGAGTTGAGTTGAGTTGAGTTGAGTTGAGTTGAGTTGAGTTGAGTTGAGTTTATTACATTTCTATACCGCCCTTCTCCCGAAGGACTCAGGGTGGTTTACAGCCATATTAAAACAGTCCCACACAAAAATTAAAACTATTAAAATAATTTAAAGCTATCTGGCCATAATTTAAAACCCCTTGCTAAAACCCCTTTAAAACCAATTAAAACCCATTTAAAATTTATCTACTCAGGCCGGCCGGCTTGGTGAAACAACAGAGTCTTTAGAGCCCGACAGAAGGCGGGTGACATTAAACGTGTCACTGTTATTTGTATTTGCCAGCTGAGCTTTCATTCGGAACATTACGGTAGCTTGCCAGAGAACTTTATCAACAGAGATAAGACTGTCTTGTGATTTCTGAGCTACTGCGCATGTCTACATTCTTTCTTTCTTTCTAACTTCCTGATTTTTTTTTTTCATTTGTCCGTCTGCTGATCAACTGCCAGTAAGATGTAGTTAGCTAGGTTTTTTACTTATACAGTAAAAATGTTTCTTAGAATACATTCGGGTTTTCTTTCTTTGAGAGTATACACCATGGAAAACAAGATCCATTCACCTCTAATTAATTACAGTTTCCCGGGGGGCGGGGGAACGAGGCTGATTCATGCTTCGACAAAAGCTAATTCACATCTGCAACAAAGCAACCAAACTCAGAGAGCACCGAGGATCCCACAGTCCTCCTCCTCCTTCTCTTCCACTCCGGAAACGCCCCCCCTTCTAACCCAGATGATGTTCCCTAGCTGGGTCGTGAAACGTCTGCAAAGAAGCCACCAAGCTCAGAGAGCATCAAGGACCCCTTAAAATGGGATGGTCTCCCCTATTGCTTGCCTCCTCCTCCTCCTATTTGCAAGGTGAATCCAAGGGGTACCATACTATATGGGATGATACCTTTCACCCCGACGCTTCTCCTTGTCAAAGCATTTGAAGGCAGGTGTGGAGGTTTTTTTGCACTTGTTTCAGAAGTTATTATCATTTCAATTATTTATAAAGGATCCTAACCAAAAAAAAAATCCGGAGTCAACCATGGACTTCCAATGTATCCAAATAATAATAATAATAATAATAATAATAATAATAATAATAATAATAACAACAACAACAACAACAATAATAATAATTACAGCTTACATCCTCCGACGATACCTTAACAGTTCCTAGGTCCTTGGTTAGGACTCGAGCTGCTGAGCTATTAACCGGCCTCAAAGGCTGTGAATCTCACTAAAGATTAACCAATAATAATAATAATAATAATAATAATACATCTTA
Organism: Coluber constrictor foxii; assembly: GCA_038048745.1. NCBI lineage: Eukaryota > Metazoa > Chordata > Lepidosauria > Squamata > Colubridae > Coluber > Coluber constrictor. The sequence continues at coordinate 207,815 of JAWJVD010000213.1, forward strand.
CATCCTCCGACGATATCTTAACAGTTCCTAGGCCCTTGGTTAGGACTTGAGCTGCTGAGCTATTAACCGGCCTCAAAGGCTGTGAATCTCACTACAGATTAACTAATAATAATAATCATCATCATCATCATCATCCACTTTTTGATCATTTAATCCCATTACAATTACACAGCGATCGTGGGAATTTAAGAGTCCGACAGCCACGTTGTTATTGTTTTTTGGGTTTTTTTTTTTTTAGAAAGTGGGAAATCCGGAAAAACGATTGCATTCATTAAAAACCCTCGGCAAATGACTCGTTTATCATCCACCCCGCAGAATGGTGCAAAAGCTGACGCATAAATTATTTATGATGTGTAACCGTTTAATGGAGCATAAAATGGGTTTCTTTTTTTTTTCCCCCTTTCTCTTCCTCCCTATTACCAAAAGTTGTGGGTTTTCTCTGCGCCGGTTCCAAAGTTGGCCGGGTACCCCTCACCCATTCAGAATTATGACAGAGGCATCAATTTTTTTAAAAAAAAAAATGTTCTGTATCAACTTGTGAGTTAAGAGGAAATTGCTGCTTATCAAAGATACTACGTGGAAACTCTTCCGGCGGCTACATGGGGTCTTTCAAGAAATGCATAACTTGGGACAAACCACCGCCGGAGAACCACGGCGTCAGCCGGTAAAAGGTTTTCAGATGGCTTTGGAAGAAACCAACTCAACAAAAACAGGATGCACTATTGAAAGGCATTCTGCAAGCAGAAGGAAGACCCTCACAGGGAGTCCTTGACTTAACAATTATTCGTTTAGCAGCCATTCCAATTTTTTTTTTATTTGATTTATATGCCGCCCTTCTCCGGAGAGAAGGGCGGCTTACAATGCGTTAAGCAATAGCCTTCATACTTTTGTATATTTATACAAAGTCAGCTTATTGCCCCCACAAACTGGGTCCTCCATTGACCTACCTTAGAAAGGATGGAAGGCTGAGTCAACCTGGAGCCTGGGGAGATTCGAACTTACAGTAATTGCAGACAGCTGGTGTTAATCACAATGCTTTTAGTCTGCTGAGCCACCAGGCCCGTTTACAACAGCGCTAGAGAAAGTCAGGATAATAGAGTTTGGGAAGGACTTTGGAGATCTTTTAGTCCAACCCCCTGCAGAACCGGATCGGTGACGTCATATCGTCACCGCTACCGGTTCGGGAGAACCGGGAGGAACCCATCACTGCTCATAGTCATACAGATATCGGAGGCGGTGACCCTTTTGAGAGCCATATGCAATGAAATTTCCTTTTCACGTATGCCAATGAGTGTACATTCAAAGTGACAATAAAGTTATTTTAAGTCTCTACAGTAGTGGCCAAAATTGTAGAAACCTTTTGGGAAAAGTGTATTTTTGAGGTTTGATGGCCAAATAATACCAATTTTATTTATTTATTTTTTTGGAATTTCAGGATAATCCTATTCCACTGCTGGAATGGCCTGGGAATAAGCCCAGATCTTCACCCAATGGAAAATCTATGGAGCCGACTAAAGAAACTTGGTTAGTCAGAACTGACCCAGCAATAAAACCCAGTTAATAGAAGCCATCATTCAATCTCGGTTTCACATTAGAACAGCCGCAGAACTCAAAGACTTGGTTCACTCCATGGGAAGACGCTGTAAGGCCGCCATTCTTTGCTAAAGGTTACCCAACTAAGGATTCACTGACATGGGGATCATTTTTGTATATCTCCTTTTTTCTACGTGTTTCACTTTTCTTCTTTATAACTGCTATTCTAATAGCAAATCCTCTACAGAAGTTATTGCATTACATTCTTGATTCAATTATCTTTCCATTGATATATAATGTTATGGTGCTACTCCCCAAAAAAGTGGTGTTACTAGCTAGTTTTAGAAAATACACTTCCCCCCCCCAAAAGTTTTCCACAATTTTGGCCACTACTGTAATATGACCCCAGGAAGCTTCAACCGTCATAAATATGAGTCAGCTGTCGAGCATCTGAATTTCTGATCACATGACCACGATAACAGCTGCAACGGTGGTGGGGAAAATGAATCCCTTCCTGGAGCGCTGTTGTCACTTCGAACGGTCACTAAACGGACTGCCGTATGTTGAGGACGCTCTGTATCTTCTGGCTTTCCAAACGAGCGAAAACATTCTTTCTTTCTTTCTTTCTTTCTTTCTTTCTTTCTTTCTTTCTTTCTTTCTTTCTTTCTTTCTTTCTTTCTTTCTTTCTTTCTTTCTTTCTTCCTTCCTTCCTTCCTTCCTTCCTTCCTTCCTTCCTTCCTTCCTTCCTTCCTTTCCTTCCTTCCTTTCTTTCTTTCTTTTCTTTCTTTTTTCCCCCCCTTACAGGGCCCTAGCAGAAATGATTATGAAAAGGAAACCATTAAGAGCGATGCTAATGACCATGAATTGTGACAGATGCTATAGTAACCGAGGCCTGTTGGCTGACTCGTAGCCCCATTAACAATCTATCATAAAATACTCTGAACTTGCTCGTTTACGACGGCTGTTCCACTCGAGGGGAAGAGAAACAGCGAGGGAGTCCCTCCGAGGCAAAACTCAGAAGCCATTTATTTATCCTAATGTCACGATCCCCACTGCTTGCCTGCATGATAATTAAGGAAATGAGAAAGGATGAAATATGGTTGCCTTAAAAAAAAATGGGGGGGGGGATTGGAAGGGAAGGGCTTCGTTTAAAGAGGGCAAGGTAGGGTGTTGGGGGGAGCCGGAGGATTTGACGAAGCAGGGAAGCAGGGCTGTAACTTCCTCCAGGTCAGAAGGGAGACAGAAAGTCACGTAGTTGGTTGGTTGGCAGATGACACCGGAAAGCTGGAGAACATCCGTATTCCGTACGGTAGACAACACACCACCATCAGAAATGGTATGTGCAGATATCAGCTGAGTTCCCGAGGGAAATGCAATGTACAGGTAAGCCTCACAACTGGCATCAAGAATTGGACTGGAATATTTCTATTTCTCTCCCTCCATCCATCCATCAATCTTGGATGAGAAGCAAAACAAAGAAAAACCAGAAAGTTCACTTGCCTCTTGAAAAAGCACTTTTGGGACAACCATGACCTGGATGAGAATCTCCATAGACATCTATCTATCTATCTGGCTGTCTGTCTGTCCGCCCACCCACCCACCCATCTCTATCATCTATTTGTCTGTCTGTCCATCCATCCATCTATCATCAATCTGTCCATCCATCCATCCATATTATACATCTGTCCATCTATCCATCCATCTCTATCATCTATCTGTCCATCCATCTCTATCATCTATCTGTCCATCCATCTCTATCATCTGTCCGTCCATCCATCCATCCATCCTTCCATCCATCCATCCATCTCTATCATCTATTTGTCTGTCTATCCATCCATCTATCATTTATCTGTCCATCCATCCATCCATCCATTTCTATTATCTATCTGTCCATCCATCCATCATCTCTATCATCTATCTGTCCATCCATCTCTATCATCTGTCTGTCCGTCCATCCATCCATCCATCCTTCCATCCATCCATCTCTATCATCTGTCCGCCCATCCATCCATCCTTTCATCCATCCATCCATCTCTATCATCTGTCCGTCTATCCATCCATCCATCCTTCCATCCATCCATCCATCCATCTCTATCATCTGTCTGTCTATCCATCCATCCATCCTTCCATCCATCCATCCATCTCTATCATCTGTCCATCCATCCATCCATCCATCCATCCATCCATCCATCCTTCCATCCATCCATCCATCTCTATCATCTGTCCGTCTATCCATCCATCCATCCATCCATCTCTATTATCTATCTGTCCATCCATCTCTATCATCTGTCCATCCATCCATCCATCCATCTCTATCATCTCTCCGTCCATTCTTCCATCCATCCATCCATCTCTATCATCTGTCCATCCATCCATCCATCCATCCATCCATCCATCCATCCATCTCTATCATCTCTCTGTCCAGCCTTCCATCCATCCATCTCCATCTCTATCATCTATTTGTCCGTCTGTCTATCCATCTGTCCATCTCTATTATCTATCTGTCCATCCATCCATCCATCTCTATCATCTGTCCGCCTATCTTTCCATCCAGTCATCTCTATCATCTATCTGTCCATCCGTCTATCCAGCCAGCCAGCCGGCCGGCCAGCCAGCCATGGCATCTCCCAGGCAACAGTGATGTCATCATTCAATCCTTCCAACCCGGAAGCACTTTGGTGCTCCCAACACATCTCTGTGTGTGTGTGTGGTCCAGAGGTCTTAAAGATGCCAAGGATGAGCACCACTGTTCTATCCAAAGCTATGCATTTATCTATTTATTAATTAAATGCATATGCCGCCCATCTCGCCGATTAAGTTGAATCCAGAAGACCCAGCCCCCAAAAATACACAGGTCTGCTCCTTCAGAAAGGCCCATATCTCACCCTTTCAGGAGAAGCCATGGAAGCAGAAAGGCTCAGACAGGAAGCAGACTCAGGTGTAAAAACTCCCACCTTATTCTTACATCTCTTCGCAAACAAACGTCTAGCAGAGTCTAAGATCAATTACATATTTTGGAGAGAAAATGAAGCTTTTTAAGAGGGCCAAAGGGGGAAAACCGCTCCAGTTCTCCGATCCGGATAAATCTAATTATTCTTCCACAACACCTGGCTAATGTACTGATTTAAGCACCAACTGCCTATTTTTTGCAAGCAATTAAGGGGGCCTCTGAAACCGAGTGTGATTCATCCTCCTTTTGCTCATTTTTTTTTTTAAAAAACTCCTTTAATATTCAGACTTTTCAGGACTGGAACAAACGAATCCTCCAGTTTGCAAAAGGTGCTTACCAGGGAGCCAATCCAACGAAAAACAAATGGAAATGATTTCCAAGTAAGCTCACTAAAACAGAGCTGGGAATTTTCGGCAGTCCTGTGAGATGCATAACCTTTTTTTTTATTATTATTATTATTATTATCATTATTTTACTCCTTAGAAACAGACACCACTTTGCTAGGCTTCTAGCCCTTGCATGCAAATAAGTTAGCACTCTTTCTTTTTTTTTTTATCGTTCATTCTTCAAACGGCACGTTTTGCTTTCCAGAGAGCTGCTTGTGGCTGCAGGCGTTTAAATACGTACATCTCTATATCACCATTATGCCTGCAAATGATTAAAACAAAAAAAACCTGGGTGACTTTTTTCCTTCTTTCAAAAGCATTTTTTTTTTCTTCAAGGAGAATTTGTCCAAAATTTCTCCTGCTAAACACAACATGCTAGGTAAATGTATCCCACTGAGGACGAATATAGACGGCAAATGTTAGTAAAAGAAAAATAACCGTCCTATTTGTGGTCTCTTAATTGAAATTCGACTCTTTTTTTCCCCCCCTTCTACTGTGGGAAAAAGGAAGAGGAGGAATAGATACAGTTAGTCCTCGGCTTATGACCACAATTGAGCCCAGAATTCCCATTGCTAAGCGAGACACTTCTTAAAGGGAGTTTTGTTCCAGTTTACAACCTTTTTGGCTGCAGTCATTAAGTTAGTCACACGGTTGTTAAGTGAATCTGGCTATAAACCGAGGACTACCTGTAGTGAACTCGAGGTGGAAAGGTCAGTTGTTGCAAGTAGTCCTCAAGTTACGACCACAATTGAGCTCAACATTTCCATCACTAAGAAACATGGGTTAAGTGAGTTTTGCCACATTTTGCAATCTCTCTCGCCACCGTTGTTAAGTGGATCGCTGCAGTCATCAACTTAGAAACCCGGTTAAGTGAATCTGGTTTTCCCCACCTGGACTTTGCCTTTGGTCGCAAAAGGGGATCGCGTCAAACTCTGTAACCGTCATAAATACATGCCAGGTGTCTGAATATTGATCACGTGACCACGGGGGCGCTGCAATATTCGCTAAGTGTGAAAGACGGTCGTTTAAGTCCCTTTTTTCAGTGCCGTTCTAACTTGGAGCGGTCACTCAATAGACGGTTGTCGGTCAAGGACTACCCATCTTTCAGTGCACAAATCGTTGCTGTGCTATTTTATTCCGGATTATAGATAACCTGCCTATATAAGCCAAATTTATTCGGACACAGGGCTGTCTAATCCAAGAGGCAAACAGACCATCCTGTCTGTCAGTCTGCATTGTTGGCAGGAGAGACGTAACGGATTATATTTAAAGATTTTCGCCTGCGATCCGCTGCAACGCACGGCGACCGTATCATTTAGAAGGACAAACCCCCCGGCAAGTTTTGGATTTCTTGCGACCTCAAATTGGGAAGGAGGAGAGGCCCCAAAGCAATCAAAGATTTAAAGAGTGGTGGGTGGAATTAAAAGCATGCGAGTAGCCCTCCACTACTATAGAGGAGAAGGACTCTCTTAAAACCCATTTTCTAACTTGGAATTCAGCCACATGGAACTGTCCTGGAGTCTGGGGAGGGCTCGGACAAGGGCTCTGAGTCGGAGACAGAGAGGGGGCCAAGGCTATCTGGTAGTACTTTGCTGCGTCTCTGGAGTCTGACATCAGCGAGGTAGAAGAACAGCGGGAGCCTGTTCCCAGTGTGCGCATGTGCAGAGCTGCCAGGAGACAGGAACAATTAAGAAAACAGGGTCGACTTGGGAGTAAGGCTTGGAGTTGATTGGCCCCTTCCATAAGACATAAAAGAGGAGCGAACGGGACGTGAGTTTTTGCAGGAAGCAATTAGTTCATCTGGTCAGTTAAAGCTTTGGAAAAATTCTGTTTGACTCTGTGCTAAGTTTGGCCTTGCCTTGCGTCTGGCAATTAGTTCTCTGGCACCATTCCAACGGAGATAAGGTGGGTGTTTGTAAACACTCCCCTGAAAGACTGCTTGAGAAGCCTTTCAGACTGAGAATGACAATAATTCACAGTCGTATGAATAAAAGAGGTTTGCTGGGACTAAGATTGTGCTGGATACTTTCTAATGAGTCCCCCTGGGAGTAGAGCGGTATATAAATGCGATTAATAAATAAATAAATAAATAATGTTTCCTTCATCCCTGATTAGGGCATTTTGCAAAGGGGAATGATGGGGTTTATGCAGTTCAATTTGTTCTAGCAATTAAGGTGAGTTCTAGTCCTGTTTAGGCATGAAAGCCAGTTGGGTGACTTCGGGCCAACCACCAGGAGACGGTGAGTTCTAGTCCTGCCTTAGCCATAGAAGTTGACTGGGTGACTTTGGGCCAATCACCAGGAGACAGTGAGTTCTAGTCCTACATGAAAGCTGGCTCAGTGACTTTTAGCCGACCACCAGAAGACGGTGAGTTCTAGTCCTGCCTTAGCCATGAGTCGACTGGGTGACTTTGGGCCAACCACCAGGAGATAGTGAGTTCTAGTCCTGCATGAAAACTGGCTTAGTGACTTTAGGTCAATCACCAGGAGACGGTGAGTTCTAGTCCAGTCTTAGCCATGAAAGTTGACTGGGTGACATTGGGCCAATCACCAGGAGACAGTGAGTTCTAGTTGTACATGACAGCTGGCTTAGTGACTTTTAGCCAATCACCAGAAGATGGGAAGTTCTAGTCCCGCCTTAAACACGAAACTTAACTGGGTGACTTTGGGCCAATCCCCAGGCGACAGGGAGTTCTAGTCCCACCACAGCCATGAAACCCAGAATTGGCTTAATTCTGTTCAAGGTCCCAGACCAAAGTTTTAGGAATGAACACTAATTTCACGGATATTTTTCACTGCATTGCAAATACTCATTATTGAACTTCATCTGCTCTGCTGCTGTGGCATATTCCTGCTTAGCTAGGCCTCAAAGAAGTAATTCAATGTTAGCCGACGTGGTTTCCCTCCAATTACTTCAAAATCACAGAACACGACTCATTTTTCTATTAAAATGATGAATGAGCTAAATGAGCTATGTAATAAAATACTGCAGGCTTGTAAACAAGGAAGGCTTTTCTTAAAAGGAACGAGTGCCACCTCGTTTAGCATGCCCGCCCTGGGGCATTTTCTGGGCCAGCCATTTTTAAAACACAGTAGAGGAAGGAGAAGAAAAAAAAAAGTGGGAAAAATCTAGGAAATAAAATACCAGGTGTAATTTGCTTTTGGAGATAATCAGAAGCCTCCTTGGCGTCGAAGATCAGCCGGTGACGAATGGAGATGCTGACAAAATTGTGACGTGCGGCACAATAAATTCCCAATTTCACAGGCATCCATTTTGTGGACTTCCGGTCATCATCATCTCCTTTTAATGACCCCATAATCCCTTGCGGGGTAGAGTCTGGGCAACTGAATGGAGCTGAGTGTTTGCTGGCCGGATGCCCTTCCTGTCGCCAATGCGGAGTTTTGTTCAACAGATCTATTCTCATGGTGCCCAAAAAGAGAAATATCTGGTTCTACCTAGGATCGAACTCACAGCCTCCTGATGGTGAGGCGAGAGCTCCACCTCTAGGCCACCGCACCCCACGTTTAGTAGACTTCAGATGCCACAGACAAAATTTGCCCCAGAAATACAGTCAGTCCTTTCAACCGATTGTTTAATGACCGTTCAGAGTTACAACGGCACTGGAAAAAATGGGATTTACGGCTGTGTTTCACAGTTATGACCTTTCCACATCCCGATAGCCATGGGATCAAAATTCAGAGACTTCGCAACTGGTTCCTATTTTATGACTGTTGCTGGGTCCCGACCTTCTGATAAGCCAAGTCAACGGGGAAGGCAGATTCACTTAACAACCGGATGACTAACTTATCAACGGTGGTGATTCGCTTAGCAAGGGGAGGCAAGGAAGGTCGCAGAACAGGGCAAAACTCACTTCACAAATGCCTCATTTAGCAACAGAAGTTTTGGGCTCAATTGTGGTCGTAAGCCGAGGACTTCCTGTCACCAATTTTAAACGCTGTATCTAGCACCAACGTTCACAGAAATGATATTTTCTTTGCCTCTCCAGTTGGAGATGAGGTTTTAACCCGAGTGGCAACTCAATAAACCGGTTTTGCTCAAATATGATGTCTTAAAGGCAGCTCGTTTTGCCCAGCGTCGAAGCAAAACGTACGAACGGTAAACGCCCGGTGATTATAAGGAGATGGATATACGGCGGCTTTTGTCCCCCTTAGTTATCCATAGATTTACGTTTTAAATTCCAGATGCTTGACCGGCTTCAACCTGGCTCCCATAATTTGCCCGCTGATGGATTGTCAATAAGTTATTTATAGCCACGTCACCGCCATGAAAACTATTACAGCGACTATAAATCTCAGCGGGCTCGAATGGAGTTTTTCACACGTGACATCTTTAATGAGAAGTATTAAATGCGGAGCTGTTGCAGCCATAGTCCTTCACTAACCTGGTAAGGCCACACCTGGAATACTGCATCCAGTTTTGGTCACCACCTTGCAAAAAAGATGCTGAGTCTTTGGGAAAAGTGCAAAGAAGAGAAACTAAGATGATTAGTTTAGACTTGCAGACTAAAACTAACTAACTAACTTACTTACTTACTTACTGATTGATTGATTGATTGATTGATTCGATTTATATGCCACCCTTCTCCGGAGACTCAGCGTTAAGCAATAGCTTTCATACTTTTGTATATACCTGCTTAGTAGGTATATACCCCCCCCCCAAGCGGTGTTCTTTTTTACACAAAGTCGTTTATTGCCCCCACAATCCGGATCCTCATTTTACCTACCTCGGAAGGATGGAAGGCAGAGTCAACCTTGACCCTGGTGAGATTTGAACTCGCAGTCATTACAGGCAGCTGGCAGCTAAGTGCTGCTTAACAGCGCTTTAGTCCGCTGCTCCACCAAGGCTCCTACGAAGAACGGTTGCAGGATTTGGGTTCTAGAGAAAAGAAGAACTGAGGGTGGGGGTATTTGAAGAGCTGCCTCAAAGAAGAGTGGTCCAATTTATTTTCAAAAGCCCCAGAAGGCAGGACAAAAAACGATGGAGGGACACGGATCAATGAGAGAAGCAACCTTGGAATTAAGGAGAAATTTCCTAGCAGTGAGGACAATTAGCCACCGGAACAGCTTGCCACCAGAAGTTATAAGTGCTCCTGTTACAGGAAAAATACCAGGCCAAGCTCTTCAATGCAGGAAAGAGTTTATTGTGCACGGTTCAAACAGCCAAAGTCCAACAAAAGTTTGAACCCCGAAGGGTCCTTTGTGACCAGTATTTATACAATCCAACTACATGTGCATATTAGAGACCACTACAGTTAACACCTAGAAACTAACCTCCTCAGATTCAAAGAGGAGAGGAAACAATAAACACTCACTAACACTTGGATAAGTGTCTCAAGACAAAACATAAGAAGAGAGGGGACAGGAAGACGCCTCAAGGGCAATAAAGGAAGCAGCAAATGTTATTTGGGGGTGTATATGACATTATGGGGTGTAATAAACAGTGAATTACAGGATGCATTTGTTTTGGGTCAAGCCACCCTTTTACAGATAAGTACCTTCGTCAAATACCTTGGTCAATCCAGCAACCTTTATCGACATAGAAGAGGAAAGTCAGAGCCAGAGTTTTAGGTCTCTCATATTTCAGGTTTAATCCAGTAGCAGAATTTGGTCTGCCTCACTCCAACACGGGAGGTTTTTAAGAAGAGACTGGACAGCCACTTGTCGGAAATGGCTTGAGCAGGGGGCTGGACTAGAAGGCCACCGAGGTCCCTTCCAGCTGCGTTCTGATTTGATTTGAGCTGACTTATGACTGGTCCCACTGCAAACCATTCAAAGTTACCATGGACATCCCCAGAGCTATTTACAATCCAGATTTGAGTTTACAATGGCTGTGCCCTCTCCCCGCCCCCCTGGTCACACGATCGTATTTTGGAAACTGGTCCAAATTTACGGCTGGGCACCTGGCCAAGGCCAACTGGCCAGAGCCAATCCACCACGGCTGACTCGCTGTAGGACAACTGGCCGCCGCCCACTGTCGCCACGAGACAATTCGCAGCGGGGATTAAGAGTTACGCTAATATCAAAGAAAGAGTCGAATGGAATCCTTAAAGAAAAGGAGGGGCAGAACGAAATGTGAATGGCAAAAGAACTGAAATTATTATTTTTTTTATTTACGTTTTAAATAATTCGACTGAATCGTTCAAGTGCCCCGCAGTGAGTTGGCCACGGCAAGCTCTCCCATTCCGTGGGGATTACACAACTCAGAAACTCGTAGGCCTCTGTGGCTGATAGCGTGCTGTCAAAGAATATAGTAAGAAGGGATAAAATAGAAGGGACCCTCCTAAAATTACTGTTTTAGGGTTGGGGGTCCCAAGGAATGAGGAGGGCATGGATTCTTTCCTTTTTAACCTTCCCCCATCCATTTTATGTTCTATCTTTTGGGTTCTAAGCTCAAGGATAGGGAATACTGTAGGATTCACCTTCGCACAACTCTCCATCTGTCTTTCCCAGGTTTGTCAATTCCAAAGGATGAAACCTGCCCAGGCTACAATCTTACCCACACTTCCCCTGAAGGGTGTAAAAGGAAAACGAGTCCATTTTGGCCGGACAGGTGGAAGCCTTCTGCAGCTCCATTCATGAGCTGCCTCCTATCAACCTGGCAGTTCCTTCCTAACTTGAAAAGCTTGACATTTTGCCAACAATGCCACACTTTCAAATAGAAAAAATGGCGACCTTCCCTTTTTTAAGTGCCTCAAAGAACTTAAAAAGTTAAACGCGCGTTTCAAGAGCAGGAACGGGAACGTGTTGAAGAAGGGGAGAAAATAAAAACCCTCCAGGGAAAGTCTTTCAAGCAAAATTTTGGATGAAGGGAATCCCTGCGGTTCTATTCCTCCCAAAAAAGATAATTTAGGTTATCTTTTACTAAAATGAGGAAAGGCATAAAGAAGAACCGTACAACTTACCAGTAGCTGTGTCTTCATGCGTTCATCTTCGGCGGAAGCTCTCTCGCGCAGAACGGCCCTAGCCAAATGCTCGCTGGATGCAGCCCTCTCCCGGTCAAGGGCTTTAGCCACTTCATCTTGGACGGACGATTGGTTTTGTTTTAATCTGCAAAAAAAAAAAAAAAGAGCCAAGAAAAGTGAACGGTACGGTCAAAACGGGAGGTATCCAAACTAAAAAGGATCATTGAAAGAAGTCAGGGATTTCCCAGAATTGGTTGGCTTCTCATGTCAATCAAGGAGCCTGGATAGCTCAGCAGACTAAAGCCTGTTATTAACATTCAGCTGTCTGCAATTATTGTAAGTTTGAATCTCACCAGGCTCCAGGTTGACTCAGCCTTCCATCCTTTCTAAGGTAGGTAAGTTGAGGACCCAGTTTGTGGGGGCAATAAGCTGACTTTGTATAAAAATATACAAAAGTATGAAGGCTATTGCTTAACGCATTGTAAGCCGTCCTGAGTCTCCGGAGAAGGGCGGCATATAAATCTAATTTTTTAAAAAACTATTTTAAATAATTCAATTGAATGGTTGAATTGGCCCTCGCCGAGTTGTGCTGTGGCGAGTTGGCCATGGCAAATTGTACAGGGGAGACCCTCTACCATTAATGAATGTTACTTCTGGTCCTTGCTTCGAGGAGCAGATAATAGAAGAACAGAGTTGGAAGGGACCTTGGAGGTCTTCTAGTCCAACCCCCTCCTCAGGCAGGAAACCTTATACCATTTCAGACAAATCATCATCCAATCTCTTTTTAAGAACCTCCAGTGATGGAGCATTCACAACTTCTGGAGGCAAGGAGTTCCACTGGTTAATTGTTCTCATTGTCAGGAAATTTCTCCTTAGTTCTAAGTTGCTTCTCTCCTTGATGAGTTTCCACCCGTTGCTTCTTGTCCTGCCCTCAGGGGCTTTGGAGAATAGCTTGACTCCCTCTTCTTTGGGGCAGCCCCTCAAATATTGGGACACTGCTATCCTGTCTCCCCTTCTTTTCATTAAACTAGACATACCCAGTTCCTGCAACCGTTCTTCATATGTTTTAATCTCCAGGCCTTTCATCATCTTTGTTGCTCTTCTCTGCACTTTTTCCAAAGTCTTGTTCCAAATTTCAATGGAACTGGCACCCCGAGACACGGAAGAGCATTCCTCCCAGCTCGTGTCTACTGATAAGGCCCTAATGCGCCCAGAAGCTGCGGTAGAGATGTATAATTGCTGGTTTTTAACAGGCAAGAGCACTTCTAAGCATGAATGCCAGCCTTTATTATATGCATAAAGCTTCAAGTCTAGCAAGTAATGTGATTTCAACTTATCAGCGCAGCACGCAGATATAATATCATTATGATTATAAAAATCCTATTTCCCAGAAAGATTAAATGCATTATTAATATTTCTTGGGTAGCACGTAGTGTGTAATCTAAGCATAGAGCTATCCATATTCTGGGCCACTCTTCTTCAAAATAAGGTGATTTATCTGTCATATTTACCATCAAAGGTTTTAACTCACACATAACTTTATGCAAGAGTTACTGCTACTCGGGAGATTATCATCGGGAGCCTCACCTGACAGACACTCTCAAGAGACAGGAGTGAAAACTGGCCAATCCAGAGGATGGGCTCTGATCAATCAATGCCGAAATCCCAATTCCTGCAACATTTTTATTTTATTTTATTTTTTATTTGTATGCCTCATTTTAATAAACAACTCAAGGTGGTGAACATACATAATCCATTATCCTGCTCCTCTTTTGTATGCAACAATTGAGGGAGGGAGGGAGGGAGGGAGGGAGGGAGGGAGGGAAAGAAGAGGAAAGAGATGGAAAGGAGGGAGGGAGGGAGGGAAAGAAGGGGGGAGGGAGGGAAAGGAGGATAAAGCATAGGCACAGGAGGAGAAGGGAAGGAGGGAGGGAAGGGGGGAAGGAAAGAAAATGGGAGGGAGGGGAAGGAGAATGATGGAAGGGAGGGAGGGAGGGAAAGAAGGGGAAAGAGATGGAAAGGAGGGAGGGAGGGAAAGAAGGGGGGAGGGAGGGAAAGGAGGATAAAGCATAGGCACAGGAGGAGAAGGGAAGGAGGGAGGGAAGGGGGGAAGGAAAGAAAATGGGAGGGAGGGGAAGGAGAATGATGGAAGGGAGGGAGGGAGGGAAGGGAGGATGAGACACAGGCGCAGGCCAGGGAGGGAGGGAGGGAGGGAGGGAGGGAGGAAGGAAGGAAGGAAGGAAGGAAGGAAGGAAGGAAGGAAGGAAGGAAGGAAGGAAGGAAGGAAGGAAGGAAGGCTCCAGCTAACAAGGAAAGTAGGCAATATTTCACCAAGGAGTGCAAATTATTGACATTCCGTTTGCTTCGAGGAAACATTTGTCTAATAACTCAATTGTGTTTGGGCTTAAAATCACTGCATAATTGAAAACCGATGTTATCCATACGAAACAGGCCTACCATATTTTAAGTCTACATCCCATTTCACAACTTGCCAATTACGGACTTCGGCTCCCAGAATTCCTTAGCAAAAGCCATGCCGGCTGGGGAATTCTGGGTCCTGAAGGCATCCCATTAGCAAGAGGGGGAAACCCTGGCTTCGATGTTTTACGTTACGCTATGCAATCTAGAGAATATCGGGGTCTTCGGATACTCTGCTTTGTAGAGGACAACCTGTCCCAATAACCGTATTGCCGTCTGCTTTATATTCTTTAATTCGCAAAAGGTGGAACATCGCAGGTGTAATCTGTAAAACTGCCAAAAAGGGCCCAAATCCTCTTCTTTTAAAAAGAAAAAAAATCCTGCCATTCTAACGCCCCTCGTTTTTGTACGAGGGGAAAAATACGTATTAAATAATAAAATACGCCGGCTTTATGTATGTTCGCACACTGAGCACAAAGTCAACATCTGAATAGACGCTCGCCGGTGAAAGACAATCAGATAGACTTCTTCAAACAAGGTCTGGAAACCGCAGCAGAGATTAAGGTTTCGACGTCTCGTGCCTTGCGTTAAACGGCCAAGGTATTTTTTCGGAGAAAATCCTTACAGCCAGGGTCACTTTGCAAATATTCCCCATCCGGCATTCCTTTCTATTACACAGGAGTTTATTGTCATCCCTAAGGGAATGCTAAACCTCCAGCGATGGAGCATCCACAACTTCTGGTGACAAGCTGTTCCACTGGCTAATTGTCCTCAATGCTAAGAAGCTTCTTCTCAATTCCTTCCTGCTTCTTTCTTTGTTTAGTTTCCATCCATAGTTTCTTGCCCTGTTCTGGTGTTTTGTTGTTCTTGTTCTGGTATTTTGGAAAATAAGTGGACCCATCTTTGTGGCAGGCCCTCAAATACTGGGATACTGCTATCATGTCATTCCTCGTCCTTCTTTTCATTAGACTAGCCCAAGAGTCGGCAACCTTGTGGCTCTTTCACCCCTCTGCTGCGGCTCCCTATCACTCAAAATATGCATCACAACCACTAATGTGTGACACCCGCCGGCATGCAAGTATTGAGCTTTTCAACCCCCGGTAGGCCAACCATGGACAAAATCATGAAAAGAAAAGTTTCAGAAGAAAACAGAAGTTTAATGCAACTACATATGCTAGTTTTGTGGCCGCTCGAGAAATAGTCAGGCACGGGAAGGGTTTTGTGGCTCCCGGTGTTTTCTTTTCTGTGGGAAACGGGTCCAAATGGCTCTTAGAGTGTCTAAGGTTCAGACACCAGAGCTAAACCCACCTATCCTCCAATAACAAAATGTTTGATTCAATTACATATGCTAATTTTGTGGCCGCTCAAGAAATAGTCAGCCATGGGAAGGGTTTTGTGGCTCCCGGTGTTTTCTTTTCTGTGGGAAACGGGTCCAAATGGCTCTTAGAGTGTCTAAGGTTCAGACACCAGAGCTAAACCCACCTATCCTCCAATAACAAAATGTTTGATTCAACGACATAGGCTAGTTTTGTGGCCGCTCAAGAAATGGTCAGGCACGGGAAGGGTTTTGTGGCTCCCGGTGTTTTCTTTTATGTGGGAAACGGGTCCAAATGGTTCTTTCAGTGTTTAAGGTTGCCGCTTCCTGAACGAGACATATCCAATTCATCTGCAACTGTTCTTCATATGCCTTTGTCTTTGGGCCTTTTTCCAAAGTCTCAACCTCTTTTTTTTTTAACATGGCGACCAATATGGCCTTACTAAGGCTTTAGAAAGAGGGACTAATCCTTCACGTGGAGGGAAGCTCCGATGCTTCATAGACCTTCCGGAATGCAAACCAAAGGGGAGTTTTTAACCGAGTTTATTAAGAAGTGTCTTTAGTTACTCAAGCAAAAAGCTTAAATTATGCAGGCAATGGACTAAATTGCACGGCAAGACGTCCCCAGATCCTGCAGATTATTCCCATCAAATCCCATTAGTGACCCAATCGATGGTGCAGAAAGAGAAAAAGCCGAATGGACTCAGGCACATGCCCGTACACACACACACACACACACACGTTTCTTGTTGCAGAAGACGGGGATAATCTCAAACCGAGTCTCCAGTATTGGGGATTGTTGACGAAGAGAAAGCAGCATCTTGGCTTAGCTTCAGCCTAGCCATTGCTGGAAAAGATGGGTCATTTGTAAGGGAAAGGCTTCAGCCAACCAAGGGGCAGGGTTGGTAAAACGTTTGAGCCTCACAGGGCAATTCTGAAACAGGCCGGACAGGGCAAAGGAAAGGGGCACTAAACACCATGCAAAGGGCAAGTCAGAGCAAAGATGATTTTGCATTTTGATGGGAATGGGTTTATTGCTTGATGTCCAGCTCAGCACAAAAATCTTTTTGTACTTTTAGCCCACGGCTATTTATCCTTCTCATATCCTCAGAATTCCCATTATTAGACCCTTCCCTTCCTTTCTTTTCCCTCCCCTCCCCTTTCTTCCCTTCCCTTCCCCTCCCCTCCTTTTCCCTTCCCTTCCCTTCCTTTCCCTTCCCTTCCCCTCCTTTCCTTTCCCTTCCCTTCCCCTTCCCTCCTTTTCCTTTCCCTTCACTTCACTTCCCTTCCTTTCCCTTCCCTTCCCTTCCCCTCCCCTCCTTTTCCCTTCCCTTCCCTTCCCTTCCCCTCCCCTCCTTTTCCCTTCCCTTCCCTTCCTTTCCCTTCCCTTCCCCTCCTTTCCTTTCCCTTCCCTTCCCTTCCCCTCCTTTTCTCTTCCCTTCCCTTCCTTTCCCTTCGCTTCCCCTCCCCTCCTTTTCCCTTCCCTTCCCTTCCTTTCCCTTCCCTTCCCCTCCCCTCCTTTTCCCTTCCCTTCCCTTCCCTTCCCTTCCCTTCCCTTCCTTTCCTTTCCCTTCCCTTCCCCTTCCCTCCTTTTTCCTTCCCTTCGCTTCCTCCTTCCTTTCTCCCAGAGGTGGAAAATGTGAGCCTGTGCTTTGCTGTCGTGCACGCCATCTGCACATGCATGAGATATCAAACAACACGGCAATTGGCATGTGCGCGCCGCTCACACATGCATGTGTCACAAAACACAGCAATATAGGATGGGATTGCGCCCGGATGGGTGAGCAGGGTGGGCAGGGCAGGCCCACCCCACCCACAGGTCGCTACTATTGATTCCCCGAACTGATCCGAACCAGCTGAATCCCACCGCTGCTTCCTCCCCTCTCTTTCCTTCCTTCCCTTCCTCTCTCCCTCCCCTCCCCTTCTCTCTCTCTCTCTGCCCCCTCCCCCCTCCTTCCTTCCATCCACGCATCCATCCATCCATCCATCCATCCGTCTTCATGGGGGACCTAACTCAGGATGCCATATGTTAAAATAAATGAACCTCACTCAGGGATTTCACACAGAGGTAAAACAGGGACCCAGAGGGAGACTTCTCACCACCGTTTGAAAGGAACACAGTTCTGCACCGAATTTGAAAAGCAGAGGGAAAGATGACTTAGACTTAGACCAGGGGTCGGCAACCCGCGGCTCTGGAGCCGCATGTGGCTCTTTCACCCCTCTGCTGTGGCTCCCTGCTGCCGGTCCGCTCCACAATGGATAGGGCTTTTGGTTAGGACAGGGAGAGGAAAAAGGACCCCGCGCTAGGAGGAGACTCTTTGGTGGGGGAACCGGACTTCCGGTTGGCTCCAGAATTGAACAAGGGACTTCTGATTAGGACCTTTGTGGCTCTTTGAGTATTTAAGGTTGCTGACCCCTGCCTTAGACTAACTTTATTGTCACTTTGAATGTACACTAATCAGCCTACATTAACGTGAAATTTCATTGCATATGGCTCTCACCTCCAACATACACTAAACATTACAAAATAAGTAAGTAAATAAATAAACACATACATACATACATACATACATACATACATACATACATACATAATGATGTAGGTCTTTGGTTATTCGGGTCTTCTCCCGCGTAAAATTGGAAGTGTCTTGGCGACGTTTCGACGAAGTCTCATTCGTCATCTTCAGGCTGGTGTTCTCGGCTTCGTGCCGCACGAAGAAGAGAACACCAGCCTGAAGATGACGAATGAGACTTCGTCGAAACGTCGCCAAGACACTTCCAATTTTACGCGGGAGAAGACCCGAATAACCAAAGACCTACATACAAACACCCGCGAAAACCTCAGAAAACATACATAATGATGCATATACCCATATGTATTATACGACACGTAGAAACAACACAGTCTACTCCGGATGTAGACATGTTCGTGGCGAGAGAAATGAATCTTGTGAATTTGTCAGACGGATGGCGTAGGGAACAAAACTGTTGCAGAATTGGGTAGTCCTGTTAGAAATACTTCCAAACCCCCTCCCAGAGGGGGAGCAACAGAAACAGACCATGAAGTGGGTGTATGGGGTCTCTAACAATGTTTTGAGTTCTAAGCACACAGCGCTTATAAGCAGCATCCTGAATAATGGGAATTAAGTTTTCTATAAACTTCTCCACTGTCCTCACCACTCTCTCTAGGGGCTTTCTATCTGAGGCTCTGCTGCCACCAAACCAAACAGGAATACAGTTTGTTAAAATGCTCTCCATTGTGCCTCCGTAAAAAGTGGCCAGGACAGGAGGTGGTCTCCTCATCCGACGCAGGAAATGCAGACACTGATTTGGATGCTTCCCTAAGGATGACCAATTCAGATTGTTAGTTATCTGCACCCCCAGGTACTTAATACTGACGAACAGCCTTGCAAATTGACATCACAAGCTCAGGCTCAAAACCGGACAAAGAGATCCGAAAGGCTTATTTGAAAATGAGCTTCACGCAAGATTTCATTCTTAGCATTTCTCTTTTTCCTTCGGCCAGCTCCTCCCCACAATGAATCTTTTTCAATCTGAATCAGACATTGTCTCTCGCTTCTGAAATTGGACCGGCCCACGTGGGGGACGCCGCCAGGAGAACTTTGTCGACTGAAAGGGTTGTGCGCCAAAGCCGACAAACACACTCTCACTTCCCTGGAGCTTCAGCGCAAAGCAGGGCCCGTGCCGAAGGCAGACTTAGCTTATTTGCATTGTGTAATTGTAGGGTTTGCAGGAGTTTAATGAAACTAACACAAGTCAACACTGCCCCAGGATCACAAACACCGCCGTGAATCAACTTAGAGCCGCTTCCTCCACCAGCACATTTGATTGGCACTTAGCATGCACCGCAAAAAGCCTCCAATGTCTAAATCTCCAGCAAGGAACTTTACCGAATGCGTTAATGCCAAAAAAATAAATAAAGAGACACCTCAGGATTGTATGCAGACACACAAATCCACAACCAGCCCTTTCATTTCAATGTAATACCTCAATTGGGATTCAAATGCACACCCAGACACAAAGACACACCAACACACACACACACACACACCAACACATGGAGAAGCGATTGATATTCTGCCTCTACAGGTAGTCCTCGACTTAGGACTGCAATGGAGTCCAAAATTTATGTTGCTAAGTGACATATTTGTTAATTAAGACATTAATTGATTAATGTCTCATTCAACAACATAAATTTTGGGCTCCGTTGTGGAGCCACGGTGGCGCAGTGGTTAGAGTGCAGTACTGCAGGCTCCTTCTGCTGACTGCCGGCTGCCTGCAATTTGGCAGTTCAAGTCTCACCAGGCTCAAGGTTGACTCAGCCTTCCATCCTTCCGAGGTGGGTAAAATGAGGAGCCAGACTGTCGAGGGGCAAGAGGCTGACTCTGTAAATTGCTTAGAGAGGGCTGGAAAGCACTATAATCTAAGCGCTCTGGCTAAGTGGAAAGAGAGGGAGGGTGGGTCCTGATGGCACAGTGGATAGAATGCAATATTTCATCTAACCAGTGTTGTATTTTGATCCTCTACTTCTTCACTTCGGGCCATAGCCACCAAGCATGAAAGAAGGTACCTGGTGGTGATTGCATTTCCAGCACTTGGGACTTAGGTTCGGGTATATTTTAGCCAGTCTTGCTGGTGACTCTGCCAACTGCCAGGAGTTCGAGTTTCATTGGCTCAAGGCTGACTCAACCTTCCATCCTTCCGAGGTGGGTAAAAAGGAGGACCCAGACTGTTAGAGGCAACAGACTGACTCTGTAAACTGCTTAGAGAGGGCTGGAAAGCACTGGAAAGCAGTATATTCACTAGTTGCGTCCCATTCTAGATCAGGATGCGTTACGCACGGTCACTCATGCCCTCATCACCTCATGCCTGGACTACTGTAATGCTCTCTACATGGGGCTCCCCTTGAGGAGCACCCGGAGGCTCCAACTGGTCCAGAATGCGGCCGCGCAGGTGGTGATGGGAGCAACGTGGCGCTCCCATGTGACTCCCCTCCTGCGCTAGCTGCACTGGCTCCCGGTGGTCTTCCGGGTGCGGTTCAAGGTTTTGGTTACCATCTTCAAAGCGCTCCATGGCTTAGGACCAGGGTACTTACGGGACCGCCTTCTGCCACAAACAGCCTCTCACCGACCAGGCTGTTCACCGCCCTGAGTCCCGTCTGGGAGTAGGGCGGCATATAAATTTAATTAATTAATTAATTAATTAATTAATAAAATATATAAGTCTAAGGGCTATTGCTATTGCTACCTGCATAGGCAGAATATCAATCACCTTTCCAGCGATGTTAGGTGAGTTTTTGCCCCCATCTTACCACAGAGAGAGAGGGAGGGCAAGAGAGGGAGGGAGGGGAGTGGGGAGAGAGAAAGAAAGAAAGAAAGAAAGAAAGAAGAGAGAGAGAGAGAGAGAGAGAGAGAGAGAGAGAGAGAGAGAGAGAGAGAGAGAGAGAGAGAGAGAGAGAGAGAGAGAGAGAGAGAGAGAGAGACCTTCAAAACTCCCAGAATTCCCCAGCCAGCATGTGCAATTCTGGGAGCTGAAGTCCATCTCATTGGCTTGACAACAACACAAAGAATCACGTCCAACCCTGCCTTCCTCCCAAGGGTGTTCCTTAAGACTTTTCCATCTGGCCTTGAAATTTTCTGGTGAGCTTCCATCCCGATTCTCTTCTGCTTAGCTCCTTCAGCCAAGGTCACCTAGAAGTGGCCACTCAAATATTGTATTCAGATGGGATATCCCATAGTCTAGTCCAGAGGTCTATGATTTAAATTCCCCAGACAGCCATGCTTATCTACTGCTTATACCAGGGGTCAGCAACCTTAAACACTCAAAGAGCCATTTGGACCCGTTTCCCACAGAAAAGAAAACACCGGGAGTCACAAAACCCTTCCTGTGCCTGACTATTTCTCGAGCGGCCACAAAACTAGCGTAAGTAGTTGAATTAAACGTTCCGTTTTCTTCTGAAACGTTTCTTTTCTTGGATTTATCCATGGTTGGCCTACCGGGGGTTGAAAAGCTCAATAAATCACATGCCGGCGATTGTCGCACATTGGCGGTTGTGACTCATATTTTGAGTGATAGGGAGCCACAGCAGAGGGGTGAAAGAGCCACATGCGGCTCCAGAGCCGATGTTCTGTCTCCTCCCACGAGTGGCCTTGCAGAGGCTCAAATAGCCCGGCAATAACAAACGCAGGCTAGAGAGACTGAAGCTGGCCCTTTAATAAATAGTTCTCTTCCAAACCATATATCAGTCCAATGTTCCAAAGATCTTGGCAGACAGCCAGCAAGCTAATGCAGGAATGCAGACTCTTGTCAAAAAACTCCAAACTAACAGTTGTAACTCCACTGCATCCAAAACGGCAACAAATTGTTCACCACGCCTTTCCAGCCCAGTCACACCCCTTTTACACTTTGTAGGGTGGGGCCCTGCATCTCCTGACCACACCTCTTAGGACGTGGCAATAGCTGTTCTCTACGTCTCCTACGTCTCTCTCTTGCATCCAATAGGGCCCCCCCCCCCCTCATCGGTACCGGCCTCTGTTTCCTCCTCAATTTGGTTGGGGTCCATAGGCACGTCAGCAATTGTCAGTTCTTGCTGACCCACCAGTGAAGACGGCCCCTCCGGCACATAGCTCTTGACAGCTTCCTCCTCCTCCTTCATATCATCCTCCGAATCAGCATGCGAAGATAAATCAGCCTCCGGGGGCCGGGGTCACAACAGCCGGAGGTTGCTGACCCCTGGCTTATACAGTCCATGCTGGTTGAGTTGCCAAGGTCAAGAAACACAAATACTCAAGACTTGTGAAGAAAAAAGAGAACAAACAACAAAGCCTCACCCCAGGAGTGTCCAACTATGACAACTTTAAGACTGGTGGACTTCAACTCCCAGAACGCCCATGCTGGCTGGGGAATTCTGGGAGTGGAAGGTGAATTCTGGGAGTTGAAGTCCACCAGTCTTAAAGTTGCCAACTTTGGAGACCTCTGATGCAGATCAACCCTTCCACCACTGGACCCTAATCCCTCCCTGGGCTGAGAATATCTAACTGCAGGGTCAGCCTGGTTTAATATCACCAACGGAGATGTACAAAGTCCCCGTCCAATTTAGAAAAATGCTTCGCTTGGCTTATGGAGTTATTTTGCTTCTCCTGAGATGGAGGAAGCCTTGATCTATTTTTCCCCTTCCTCAAGTCTAACAGCTTGAGGCAAGGCACTACCTGCTGGCCTTATTATTATGGTGAAATCCATCTATCTGTGCTACGCCACCGTATATAAACACCGCTATGTAGGGCAATTTTCAATTTCCAGGCCCTTCAACCTCAGCTGGCATTCGAAGGCTCACCGGCAGGATTTCGCCTCCCCGGTGCAAGCAGCCAACTGCACACAATGGCAAAAAGACACACACACACACAGCGCCAGCAAATATCCATGCATAAGACAGGGTCATTCATAGCAAAAAGGTGGTGGGGAGGGAACTGCCAAGTGGAGAAAGGTCTCTCGCACAGCATGTGAGTTCGGCGCGTTGTCGTTTCCAGAACCCACAACGCCACTCTGCCTCCAGACACCGAGACCAAATCGGCTGGCGGAAATTGCTAAGAGACATTAGCTTCTTTTGACTCCCGTAGGCCTGGTGATAAACAGAGATGTTGGCTGGTGTGTGTGTGTGTCTAGGACACTAGTGTCAAACTCAATTTCATTGAGGGCCGCATCAGGGCTGTGGTGGACCTTGGGGGGCCGGCCGGGCGCAGTTGACTGGGTGGGTATGGCCAGCTTGACGCCAGTCACTGGGTGTGGCCGACTGGGTGGGCGTGGCCAGCTTGACGCCACACCCCAAACTGCTGGCATGTTTCCGCTTGCATTAGGTAGACCAGGCCGAAGCAACGCTGGCCGGATGTTTCCTCTTTCCAAAACGATGGGAGCCCCTTATGTTTTCCAGGATGGCCCCGTGGGCCTTGCATTTGACACCCCTAGGACAACTCACCGCATCCAACTTGCCACGGCCAACTTGCCGTGAGAAGGGGTGGGTTCTACTTACCTTTACTACCGGTTTACAACGGGAGCACGCACGCGCGCTTCTTCCCATGCACAGAAGCTTCTGCGCATGCGCAAATCATCAATTATGATGTCTGGGCAGAGCCTCCCGTCGCTTTTACTACTGGTTCTAAAGAACTAGACAGAATTGGGAGCAACCGACCACTGGCTGTGGGACAACTCACCACGGGACAAGAGTTACACTAACATCGAAGAAATGGTGGAAGGGAATCATTAAAGAAAGGATGCCACAGGAGGGATGGAATCAAATGTGAATCACGAAAATTAAAATAATTTTTAATTATTTTAAATACCAATTAAATGGAATTGCGGAATGGTCCTGTGGCAAGTTGGCCACCGTGAGTTGGCCCATTACAACCTGGGGAGTTCGGGAGGTGCAAAAGTGAATTTGAAGACCATCCAAAAACCTAGATATCTACAGGACCACCTACTCCTTATCTCTCTCTCTCTCTCTCTCTCTCTCTCTCTCTCTCTCTCTCTCTCTCTCTCCCTCTCCTTCCCTCCCTCCCTCCCTCTTGAATTAGATCAGGTAGAGTGGTTCATCTTCCAGCCTAGTCTTTTTGCTCAGGGAATGTTATGCAGGATACAGAATAACGGAGCTGGACTGAAGGAGAGAACTAAAGACCAAGGGATTCTGCACCCATCCTAACCCTTAACTCTAAAGTACAGGACAAAAAGTACAAAGGCAGCATTTAAGATCCAGCTGCTGCAATTCCTTGCGAGTTCAATCCCAGCCAGGCTCCAGGTCGACTCAGCCTTCCATCCTTTATAAGGTGGGTCAATTGAGGACCCAGTTTGTGGGGGCAATAAGCTGACTTTGTATAAATATACAGAAGTATGAAGGCTATTGCTTAACGCACTGTAAGCCGCCCTGAGTCTCCGGAGAAAGGCGGCATATAAATCAAATTTAAAAAAAAAATGTTTACTATTCCCTTTTGGGCAGGTTTTACAATTTTATCCATAGGCTCCATTTCAGAGGTGGCATTCAGCCAGTTCGCACCCGTTCGGAGAACCAGCAGTGGCGATCACGGGTGTAGGTCCTGACGTATCTGTGCCAATGTGGGGCCCTACGGATCCCCTGCAAATTACTGAGTGGTGTTTACCATTCCTTTGTGAAAGGCATACAGGTGGTCCTCAACATACGACTGGTTGCTTAGCAACTGTTCAAATTTACAATGGATTCCCCCCAAAGTGGAACTTATGACCTGTTTCCCGAGTTCCAACAGCAACACACACACACACACAAACACACACACTTGAGTTATTTGTAAAAATAATAAAAGCGGGATGCAAGTAAATATAATACAGGTAGTCCTCAATTTACAACCACAACTGAGCCCAAAGGTTATGCTGCTAAGTGAGAAATTTGTTAAGTGAGCTTTGCCCCATTCTACGACCTTTCTAGCCACTGTTGTTAAGTGAGTCACTGCAGTTGTTAACTTATTAACACAGTTGTTAAGTGAATATGGCTGCCCCTCCCCCCCGAGTTTATTTGTCAGAAGGTCACAAAAGGGCATCACGTGACCCCCCAGGACACTGCGACCGTCATAAATGTGGGTCCGTTGCCAAGCGTCTGAATTTTGATCATGTAACCATGGGGAATGCAAACGGTCACTAAAAGAACTGTTGTAACTCGAGGACTACCCTATAAATGTGACAAAGAGGGTAGCAAGAAGGTCCGTTGAACACAACTCATCTCACATTGGCACACTGCTCTTTCGCGCAATGGGCCAACACAACTGCCTCCCCGAGACACAACATCATTAACCAGTCCAGTCATTACTCCGAGTTATTTACTATTTCAATATGTTCACCGCGTGAAGCGAACATGGATTTCACATAGATCTACCTGTCTGAGAAGCAAGAACCAACCGGGGAGAGTGGAACATGTCCCGGAAGAGTTATATATTAAATTTTGTCGACGCGTGTCTCTGCAAAGTTGCCGCTCTTGATGATATAAGGGGGGTCTCTGGAGGTCACGCAAGCGATTAGTATCCTATCGAGCTTTCGCGTAAAAAGATAGGAAGCACCTTGTGATTAAGTAGGAGATCAAACTCCCTTTATGTGTGGCAATGATGTACAGCAGATGTTTCGACGTTCATGAATACCCACCCCATCTGGCCCACCATTGTCTTTTGAAAGGGCTCCTGGTGGAGAGCTGCGGTGAGAGTATCTCTCGAAGAAGAGATCGCCGCATCAAACGGGGCACAACCGTTGCAGGAATCATTTGTCGTAAAGAGCAACAAAGACGATTAGGGGGCTGGAGGCTAAAACACAGAAAGAACGGTTGCAGGAATTGGGGTGGGTGGGTGTCTACTTTAATGAAAAGAAGGACTAGGGGAGACATGATAGCAGTTTTCCAATATCTCAGGGGCTGCCCCAAAGAAGAGGGAGTCAAGCTATTCTCCAAAGCCCCTGAGGGCAGGACAAGAAGCAACGGATGGAAACTCATCAAGGAGAGAAGCAACTTAGAACTAAGGAGAAATTTCCTGACAGGGAGAACAATTAATCAGTGGAACAACTTGCCTCTAGAAGTTGTAAATGCTCCAACACTGGAAGATTTTAAGAAGAGGTTGGATAACCATTTTGTCTGAAGTGGTGTAGGATTTCTTTCCTAAGCAGGGGGTTGGACTAGAAGACCTCCAAGGTCCCTTCCAACTCTGTTATTCTATTCTAGTCTAAATCTGGTTTCCCCTATCAACTTGGCTTGTTAGAAACCGGCTGGAGAGGTCGCCCATGTGGATTAGGTGATCGGTGGTTGCTGCTACTGTGTGGTACATAGATACTGTGGCTGATAATATGTCTAATCTGATTCAATATATTCAGTCCACAAACTGAGCCACGCTAAGATAAATATTAACCAAGTTAGCACGTTGTATGAATGCATTTGTGTTGTGTGCGAACGTCCTGCTTAAAGAAACACAAGAAACGAGCAGAAAGGCCCAGCGAAGGTGATTAGGGGACTGGAGGCTAAAACATACGAAGAACAGTTGCAGGAACTGGGTATGTCTAGTTTAATGGAAAGAAGGACCAGGGGAGACAGGATAGCAGTCTTCCAATATCTCAGGGGCTGCCACAAAGAAGAGGCAGTCAAGCTATTCTCCAAAGCACCTGAAGGCAGGAGAAGAAGCAACGGATGGAAACTAACCAAGGAGAGAAGCAACTTAGAACTAAGGAAGGATTTCGTATCAATGAGAACAATTAACCAGTGGACCAACTTGCCTTCAGAAGTCGTGGGTGGCTCCATCAAGGTTTTTAAGAAGAGATTGGACAACTATGTGTCTGAAATGGCATAGGGTTTCCTGCCTGATAGGGGGTTGGACTAGAAGACCTCCAAGGTCTCTTCCAGCTCCTATTCTATTCTTTCCCTCCCTTTTTCTCAAAGGAGCTAAAGCATACGAAGAAAGTTTGCAGAAACTGGGTATATCTAGTCTAGAGAAAAGAAGGACCAGGGGTGACATGATAGCAATCCTCCAATATCTCAGGGGCTGCCCCAAAGAAGAGGGAGTCAAGCTATTCTCCAAAGCACCTGAGGGCAGGACAAGAAGCAACGGGTGGAAACTCATCAAGGAGAGAAGCAACCTAGAAATAAGGAGAAATCCCCTAACAATGAGGACAATTAACCAGTGGAACTCCTTGCCTCCAGAAGTTGTGAATGCTCCACCACTGGAGGTTTTTAAGAAGAGATTGGACAGCCGTTCGCCCATAATAGCGTAGGGCTCTGATGGCGAACCTATGGCAACCTCAGCTCCAGCACACATGTGTGCGCCAGCCAGCTGATTTTCGGACTTTCCGGTCTTACTGGAAGTCGGGAAATGGGCCATTTCCGGCCTCCGGAGGGCTTCTGAGGTGGTGGGGAAGACCATTTTTGTCCTCCGCAGGCTCCAAGAAAACCTCTGGAGCCTGGGGAGGGCGAAAAACGGGCCTGGCGCATTGAATTATGGGTGTGGGCACACACACGTGTGCGACACCCCCCCACACACTCCCCCTACTTTTAGCATATGGTGGCAAAAAGGTTAGCCATCACTGGTGTAGGGTGTCTTTAAGCAAGGGGTTGGACTGGAAGTAATGGTGAGAGGGATCTTGGAGTCCTGGAGGACAATCGCTTAAATAGGAGCCAGCCTTGTGCAGCAGCTGCCAAAAAGAGCCTGAATAGCGTAGGGGGCTAATGCCTCCTACTAAGGCAGCATTTAACATCCAGCTGCCTGCAATTACTGCGAGTTCAATCCTAGCCAGGCTCAAGGTCGACTCAGCCTTCCATCCTTTCTAAGGTGGGTCAATTCAGGACCCAGTTTGTGGGGGCAATAAGCTGACTTTGTATAAATATAAATATAAATATACAAAAGTATGAAGGCTATTGCTTAATGCACTGTAAGCCGCCCTGAGTCTTCGGAGAAGGGCGGCATATAAATCAAATTAAAAAAAAAAAGCCAACACAGTTTTAGGATGCATAAAGAGAGGGATAGGATCAAGATCACTTGAAGTGTTGATACCACTTTATAAGGCCTTGATAAGGCCACACTTGGAATCCCGGGAATCCACACTGGGAATCCTGCATCCAGGTGCTACAATATAAAAAAGATGTTGAGACTCTAGCAAGAGTGCAGAGAAGCGCAACGAAGAAAATTAGGAGACTGGCTGCAAAAACGTATGATGAACGGTTGCAGGAATCGGATATGTCTAGTTTAATGAAAAGAAGGACCAGGGGTGACATGATAGCAGTATTCAAATATTTGAGGGGCTGCCCCAAAGAAGAGGGGGTCCACCTATTCCCCAAAGCATCTGAAGGCAGGACAACAAGCAACGGATGGAAGCTACTCAAGAAGAGAAGCAACCCAGAAATAAGGAGAAAAAATTCCTGATTGTTAGTTAGAACAATGAATCAGTGGAACGACTTGCCTCCAGAAGTTGTGAATGCTCCAACACTGGAAGTTTTTAAGAAGATGTTGGATAACCATTTGTCTGAAGTGGTGTAGGGTTTCCTGCCTACGCAGAGGGTTGGACTAGATGAGGTCCCTTCCAAGTGAAGACTTCAGGATATTCTTGTCCAAACATATTGGAAAGACACCAAGTTGTGGACGGTTGAACTAAGGAGCCAACTCACCCACCCCGTTTTTCAAAAGGTAACAAAAGAACTGCGTTAATATAGAACGGTTTGTATAATGAGCGTGCAACACACCGAATCCTCAATCTTCCACGACTTTCTGGTTACGCCGTGTATGTAAACAGCTTCGCACTCGTGCTCTTGTTTTATCTATGTTTGTTTTAAAGGCTTTTGAAAATTGTTGTGATTTAATTTACACCAGATAATATTTCACTAATTGCTTCATTACTAATCATAGCGAAACGGCTTCTAATAACTCGCGCAGTTTTTTTTTTTGAGTAGAGCACAGATTTTTATCGAGAGGAATCAAAAACCTCTGCTTCCCAAGGCTTACGATTAGCCCTCAAGCGGGTGGAAATTCTACAGTCCTACATTAAGGTACGATTTAGTTATCCGTGGTTTATTGATTAAACCATAATCGGCTGAGTTTGTACATGTTAAGCAAGCTAGATATGAAATGACAGCTAAAGAAACCTTACAGCTTAATGCAAAACAGAAGCGTACTTCTTGGCTGGGAATTGTCTGCTTTGAAATTCTTGGCAGCATTTTAGTAAAATTAAAGTCCTAGTCCTCGACTTACGACCACAATTGAGCCACAAATGTACGTTGTTAAGTGAGACATTTGTTAAGCGGGTTTCGCCCCATTTTACAGTCTTTCTTGCCAAAGAGTTCTGAAGTGAATCCCCGC
The DNA here is from genome assembly GCA_038048745.1 of Coluber constrictor foxii. NCBI lineage: Eukaryota > Metazoa > Chordata > Lepidosauria > Squamata > Colubridae > Coluber > Coluber constrictor. Next base: position 237,195 of record JAWJVD010000213.1, read on the forward strand.
AGTTGCTAAGTTAGTAACATGGTTGTTAAGTGAATCTGTCTTCCTGTTGTGGCCTGTCGGCAACCGGCCCCTCCAGCAGTTGAATCAGAGGAGGAGGAGGAGTGGGGGGCAGGGCCAGCATCAAGGCAACCTGAGAGCTCCGAGGGGGAAGAGGGAATGGAGCTGGCAGAGAGAGAGGGAGGGAGGGAGGGAGGGAGGGAGGGAGGGAGGGAGGGAGAGTCTGGGTCATCCGTCAGCCCTCAGATGGAGGGTCAGGTTTGGAGGTGGCTGATGAGGAGGAAGAGGAAAAGCTGGATCCAATGTCTAACATGCAGATGCACAGAAGGCAGAGGAGAGGAGAGGAGAGCAGTGGAAATCTATGGGCCGGTCCTTGGGATGGAAGAGCCACCGCTGCTAGCGAAGCCCTACCCTTGCTCAGGGGATAAAAGGCAGGGGGCGGAGTTGAATAGATGTGGCAGACAACTATTCCTCTCCCTGCCAGAAAAACTTGTTAGCTTGCGGTGAGAGAGAAACTGTTTTGCTGGGGCTGCTGGCGCTTCTAACAAAGAAATCATTGCTTCAACTACAGAAGGATTGTCTTGTTTGGGGAGGTGGCTCAGAAAACTTCCCCAGCTTGACAAAAGTCGCCAAAGGAACAAGAGCCTGGTGGCCCAGTGGACTAAGTGCTGTTAAAGTAGCACTCAGTTGCCAGCTGCCTGCAATCACTGCAAGTTCAAATCTCACCAGGCTCAAGGTTGACTCAGCCTTCCATCCTTCCGAGGTAGGTAAAATGAGGACCCGGATTGTGGGGGCAATAAGCTGACTTTGTATAAAAAAGAACACCGCTTAGAGGGGGCCGAAAGCCCTACTAAGCAGGTATATACAAAAGTTTGAAGGCTATTGCTTAATGCATTGTAAGCCGCCCTGAGTCTCCGGAGAAGGGCGGCATATAAATCAAATTTAAAAAAGAAAGAAAGAAAGAAAGAAGGAAAGAAAGAAAGAAAGAAAGAAAGAAGGAAACAAAGGAGGGAGGGAGGGAGGGAGGAAGGAGGCAGGGCAGGAGGAAGAGGGAGAGGAAGGAGGGAGGAAGGGAGGGAGGGAGGGAAGGAAGGAAGGAAGGAAAGAAGGAAGGAAGGAAGGAAGGAAGGAAGGAAGGCAGGCCCTGGTGGCTCAGCAGACTAAAAGCATTGTGATTAACTCCAGCTGTCTGCAATTACTGCAAGTTCAAATCTCACCAGGCTCAAGGTTGACTCAGCCTTCCATCCTTTCTAAGGTGGGTAAATTGAGGACCCAGTTTGTGGGGGCAATAAGCTGACTTTGTATAAAATATACAAAAGTATGAAGGCTATTGCTTCACGTATTGTAAGCCGCCCTGAGTCTCCGGAGAAGGGCGGCATATAAATCGAACAAACAAACAAACAAATAAATATGACAAATAAGTATGAACCAGTTACCAAGCATCGGAATTTTGATCGCATAATCATGGGGACACTGCAAAGATTGTAACTGTGAAAATCACATAAAAGTCCCTTTTTTTTCAGTGCCGGTCAGGTCTTTTTTTTTTCGATATGGTTTTTGGATAAAGCCAAAATATTTTCTTGTGATGTGGCACCTCCCCGCCCAAAAAAACCCCACAAAGGAAGATAAATGTATGATTTCCACTGGATGCCCTTTTACTAAGAGCTGCCGCCAGATGCTGCCTAGATGCATTTTTTAACACAGATTACGGGAATTTCCCTCCCCAAATAGGGGTGGACTTTAGGAAAAAAACCCCCAGAAAAGACAGGGGTTAAAGTATATTAACTAGCAAAAGACGGATGAAATGTCGAAGATACGGAGGCCAGACCCCTCCCGGTCAAGCTCATTATTTGGGGCTGTTAGCGGGGCCTGCTCTGAAAGGCCGGAGAAATAAATCCATTTCCTGGAATCGGCAAAGCCGTATTTCTGGAAGAGGGTCCCTTCCCAAATGGAGGACTGAAAAGCAGGGGGGGCCCTCTTGCCAAGCAGGTGCCGTGTGTTTGGACCCAAAGGATGGAAGGAGATGGGGAGGGACGGGGGAGGGAGGGAAAGACGCCAAAACCGGGGTCCTTGCCGGAGAATGCACCAAAGTCAGTAAGAGGGGCAAGCTATGTTCATTATTTCATGTTTAGCCATTTTCATTCATTCATTCATTCATTCATTCATTCCATTTCTGTGTCGCCCATCTCCAGTGCAAGGAGACCCTGGGCAGCTATTCCATCCTCTTGCCTGGGAAGGGAAGTAAATGGTAAAATAATGTCAATTGAGGACCCAGTTTGTTGGGGGCAATAAGCTGACTTTGTATAAAATATACAAAAGGATGAAGGCTGTTGCTTAACGCATTGTAAGCCGCACTGAGTCTCCGGAGAAGGGCGGCATATAAATCAAATTAAAAAAAAAAATTGCAGTAGGAAATAATGTGAATTACAATGGAAATCAGTTGGGGATGTCTGTCTGTCTGTCTGTCTGTCTAACTATATTTATCGATCTATGTCTGTTTTCTGAGGTTTTCGCGGGTGTTTATATGTAGGTCTTTCATTATTCGGGTCTTCTGCGTAAAATTGGAAGTGTCTTGGTGGGGTTTCGATGAAGTCTCATTCGTCATCTTCAGGCTGGTGTTCTTGGCTTCGTGCTTCTAGGAGCAATGTGAGATCGCAGCTGTCTCTTCCTTTTAACTGCTAGTGGGGGTGGGAGCTGATTGGGTGGGAGCTTGGCTGTGTTCTGATTGGGTGGAGGTATGTTCTGATTGGTTAGGGGCTTGGCTGTGCTCTGATTGGATGGGGGGTTGGTTGTGCTCTGATATCTATCTATCTATCTATCTATCTATCTATCTATCTATCTATCTATCTATCTATCTATCTATCTATCTAGTTCCTATCCATCTAGTTCCTCTCTCTCTCTCTCTCTCTCTCTCTCTCTCTCTATATATATATATATATATATATATATATATATAATATATATAATATATATATCTGTTTATCTCTCTCTCTCTACCTATCTAGTTCCTATCCATCTAGTTCCTCTCTCTCTCTCTCTCTCTATCTATCTATCTATCTATCTATCTAGTATCTATCTATCTAGTATCTATCTATCTATCTATCTATCTATCTATCTATCTATCTATCTATCTATCTATCTATCTATCTATCTATCTATCTATCTAGTTCTTATCCAGTGGTGGGATTCAGCCGATTCTCTCTGCTTCACACGAACCAGTAGCAGCGACTGTGGCAGGCTCCGCCCTCTCACCGGTGTAATGCGTGACTACTGCACACACACACTCACATTTGCAAACCGGTAGGGAAGGGAAGTGAATCCCATCGAGCGAGTTCGAGAAGTTCGATTGAACTCGTGAGGTGCTTTTCTTTTACAGCATGTTGGACACAACGGCGAGGAATGTGACAGAACTAGAAACATAAGACGCACCTCCCGCTTCTCACCCGCCCTACCTGCCACCCCCAAATTGCATCCCTAAAGGGGGTGGGTGGCTAAGCAAGGGGCAGGAGCCCTGTCATGCCCGGCAAGGTGGGGGAGAAGAGACGGCAAGGGGAGTCTTGTCTCACTCCACGCATCTCACTTCTCCTCCACTCCACCTGCCAGCCCTCTCAATAAAGCGACGGCGGGAAAGGGAAGCAGCTACACTGCGGTTGCCATTGGGGTGGGGTGAGACGTGTTGGGCCGCTCCACCAGCGTGAAGGACAGGGAGGGAGGTGACGGCAGCGATGGGCCATCCAGGCCCACGCTCACCGCCTCCTGCACCCCCAAAATAATAAGACCCCCCGATAATAATTTGTGGGTTTTTAACTGGGAGGCCAAAATATTTAATTCGTTTTTAAATTGCTTTGAAATTTTGTATTTCATGTTGTTTTATTGTCGCTGTACATCGCCCTGAGTCCTTCGGGAGAAGGGCGGTATAAAAAGGTAACAAATAAATAAATAAATAAATAAATAAATCCAAGCCATTATTTTGGGGGGGGGGGGTCAAAAGAAAATAAGACCCTGTCTTATTTTCAGGGAAACACGGTATTAACACCTTATAAAACCCTACGAATTTAGGGGCATATCCACATACATGTGGCATGCACGTAAAATTTACAACACGGTAAAAAGTCTTTTCTTAAAATTCCTACTGCATCTGCCTAAACTAAAGTTGCACAGCAAGGTTAAAAAAAAATTAAACGTTCAGAAAATATTGCTTCATGGATTTTTTTTTTATTTTTTATTTTTTTTTTTGGTGCCCCCGATGTGTGTGCTCCTCGTTCAAGACTCTTTGGTACCCATTTCAGCTCTGGAAATCCAATATTCTACTGAGGCTGACAGCCGAGACCTCGGTAGCGAGTTCATCAATATCATAATCACTATAATAAAACCGCCGAATTATCTTCCCCTTTTTGATTTCCCAGCCCGTCGCAATCTTCTCCGCCTGCCATTTAAACAGTGAATTTGTAAATTCACAGAAGAAATTGGACCGCTGGTTTCGCGACCGGCCCAACTTAAGCGTGAGGTTCGGCTGCCCACGATTAACGCTGTTATGGACAAGCTGGCATGCTCTGGGTGTGTTGGGGGTACAAATCCCCGGGGTTTTGGGGTTCCTCAGGATGGTAAGGCTGCTGGACAGAATTAAGCAATGGCAGCCAGAGACTGGGTCATATCAGCCCGATCACAAAGATCAAAGGAAGCTTGAATGTCTCACTTCTTCAAAAGTCCTTTAATGAAGTTAGAACAATTAGCCAGGGGAACTGCTGGCCTCCAGAAGTTGTGAAGGCTCCAATACTGGAAGTTTTTAAGAAGAAATTAGATATGAATTAGATTCTAGCCCTAGAACAAAGCAAAAATGGATACTTTTTTTAAAAAAAAAACATTTTTAAAAAAAAAATCAGGCTTATGCACAACTGACTCATATTTATGACGGTGGCAGTGATCCCCTTTTGCGATCTTCTGACAAACAAAGTCAAGGGGGAAATCAGATTCACTTAACAGCCGGGTTGGTAATTTAATGACTGCAGGGATTCAGTTAAGAACGGTGGCAAGAAAGGTCGTAAAAGGGGGCAATTCTCACTTAATGAATGTTTCCCTTAGCCACAGAACTTTGGGGCTCAATCGCGGTTGTAAGTCAAGGACTATTTATTTATTTATTTATTACATGTATTTATATGCCGCCCTTCTCCTGAAGGACTCAGAGGGGCGAACACAAGTTAAGAAACATGTACAATAAAATCGCACTTTAAATCAAATAATTAATTAATGATAAATAATAAACCCGGAATCAGAGTCAGCCTATTTGCTTGAACAGCCAAGTCTTCAGCTCCCGACGAAAGGAGCGGAGATCAGGAGCCGTCTGGAGCTCGGTAGGTAATTCATTCCAGAGGCTGGGAGCACCCACAGAGAACGCCCTACCCCTGGGCACCGCTAGATGACATTGGCTCGCCGTCGGGACCCTGAGGAGAGCGGCCCTATGTGAGCGAACAGGGCGGTGGGAAGCAGGCAGGAGAAGGTCCTGTAAATATCCTGGACCTAAGTCACGTAGGGCCTTATAGGTGAGAACTAGTACCTTGAAGCGGACCCGGAGAACCGCTGGTAACCAGTGCAGCTCACGCAGGAAGGGTGTTATATGGGAGTAACGAGGGGCTCCCGTAACAACCCGTGCGGCTGCATTCTGGATCAGCTGGAGTCTCCGGGTGCATGTCAGGGGCAGGCCCATGTAGAGGGAATTGCAGTAATCCAAGCGGAAAGTGACCAGGGCATGAGCAACTGTGCGAAGGTCATCTCGGTCCAGGGAAGGTCGCAATTGGCGCACCAGGAGAACCTGTGCGAAGGCCCCCCTGTTCATGGCCGTTAGACTACCTGCAAATGGTTTAAAATCTATAATCTACTTTAGGGAAACTTAGAATCTCTAGAAGGACAAGTTTTATTACACTGGTTAGTTTTACTCCATCCCTTAGGAAAAGAAGGTTTATTTAAAGTTTAAAACTTAAAAGAAAAACTTATTTTTAATTTGGAAATGAGCAGCGAAAGGGCAATTAGAATGTTGATCTGGCAATGATTTTAAATGGATTAAGGGGCCAGATGGCCTGGAAGCAGGACTTTGAAAAAAAAAGTTATAATTCTTGTTGTTTGTTTAAAAAAATAATCCTATTAAAATATGTATGAAGATCTGAGTTTTAAGTGCAAGAAATTCTCCTTCAAGGAAATGTTCTGGATGGGGCGGGGGGATGACCGGTTAAGAGGAGTCCTTAAAGGGCGGTTACTAGAGGCAACCAGGAAGAATTAAAGATTATTTATTTATTTTATTAATATTTTATATTTCTAAACGGCCCGTCTCCCTCAGAGAGGGCCTTATAATTAAAGGAGGACTCCCACTAATACAGAATGGAGAAAATATATATATATATATATATATATATATTCACTCTGGAAGAATTTATGGAGATAACTCAGCGTTTATTCCTTAGACCAGGGGTGTCAAACTCAAGGCTCGTGGGGTGCTTAGATCTGGGCCGCCGGACCACCCTGGAAACAGGGAAGGACCAGCCCGCAGTGCCTCTACCAGAGAAAACGGCTCCCAAGCTCCATTTTTGCTGGCAGGAAGTTGCAGGAAGCCATCACAGCTGAAAATGGAGCTTGGGAGCCCGTTTTCACTGGCAGAGCTCTCAGGCCACCCTAGACACCCGACATGAGTGACATTGAGCTGGCTACGTCCACCTCAGCCATGCCCCCCATGCCCCCCCCACGAGGTCAAACACAACCCTGATGCGGCCCTCAATGAAACTGTTGTGGTCCACCAGCAGCCTGCAGAACTCGCAGCCGAGACGGACAGTGAGGAGGCAGGGGAGGAAAATCGGCCAATCCTGAAGTCTGGGGAAGGCCGGGATAAGGGCTCTGCGTCGGAGGCAGAGGTGGGGCCAGGGCCATCGGGGAGTGATGTGCGGACTCCGGAGCCTCCAGAGTCGAACAGCAGAGAGGCAGAGGAATAGGAGGAGCCTGTTCCTAGTGGGCGCATGCGCAGAGCTGCCAGAAGGCAAGAGCAGCTAAAGCAAAAGGGACGACTCAGGAGTAAGGCCAGGAGATGATTGGCCCCTCCCGTAAGACTTAAAAGAGCAGCAAAGGCTCTTGGGCTCTTTGTAGGAAAGCAACGTTGCTAAATCTGTTTCCAGTTGGAGTCTCTTGTTTCTGAACTTCGCGGGGCTTCGCCAAGAAAAGCCTTTGGCAGGGTGCCAAAGAAGATAAAGGTTTGTGATAAGCCCGAAGGACTTTTTCTGAAGGACTTGTTTTGGAATTAATTTGGACTAAGCTGGGAATGAAGTAATTCTCAGCTGTTATAATAAAACAGGTTTGTTTTGAGACTAATTGTGTCTTGTAATGACTAAGTGAGCCTGGGTCACAACAGAAATAGAGTTTGACACCTCTGCCTTAGACTATCAAATACAATAAAAATGGGCTTTAAAAGAAGAGAGGACGTGGCTGAAAAATCAGGCAGCTTTCAGATATGGATTTAAAACAGATAAAATACAGGTAGTCCTCGACCTATGACCATAATGGAGCCCAACATTTCTGTTGTTAAGTGAGACATTTGTTAAATGAGTTTCGCTCCGTTGATAGACCTTTCTTGCTTGATTAAGTGAATCACTGCAGTTGTTAAGTTAGTAACACATTTAAGTGAACCTGGCTTCCCCCACGATCAGAAGGACCTAAATTCAGGACAGGGCAATCGTCAGAAATACATGACAGTTTGCCAAGTACCTGAATTTTGATCAAGTGACCGCGGGTTGTTGCAACGGGGTCTTTTCCCACTATCCAATCTGGGTCGGTCCCCGGGACCAGAGGATTTATCTTCCGAGCTTTCGGAATTGTGCTGGAGCCCATCCTCGGGGATCTTCTCTCTAGGAAAGTGCGTACTGTTGAGTGTGGTATTTATACTACCTGTTGTAAGTGGCTCGGACGACAAGATGACACCTCTCCTGCGTGAGCTGTATTGGTTGCTGGTGGACTTCCGGGTGCGTTTCAAGGTGTTGGTAATCACCTTTAAAGCGCTCCATGGCTTAGGACCAGGGTACTTACGGGACCGCCTTCTGCTGCCAATTGCCTCCCACCGGCCGGTTCGCTCCCACAGAGAGGGCCTCCTCAGGGTGCCGTCAGCCAGACAATGCCGGCTGGCGACCCCCAGGGGGAGAGCCTTCTCTGTGTAGCCCCCACCCTCTGGAACGACCTTCCTCCAGAACTGAGAACGATCGCCGACCTCCGGACTTTTCCATCGGGCTTTGAAAACTCATCTTTTCCAGCTTGCCGGTCTAGCCTGATTCCTTCTAATTTTAAATTTTTTTAGAGTTTTTAGACTTGATTTTTTAATATTTATCTGTTTTCAGCCAAATTTATATTTGTTTTTATAATATTTTAACTTTTATGTACTGGTTTTTATTCGGCTGTTCACCACCCTGAGTCCGTAAGGAGAAGGGCGGTATATAAATCTAATAAATAAATAAATAAAATCTCTGGTCCCAGTGATCGACCCGGATTGGATCCTGCAATATTATCCTGGGACACATATCACCTCTGGGGGTTTTTTTGCATTTGTGTCAGAAGAACCGAAGCACTTCTGGGTTGAAAGGATTATCCGGTGATATCACTGTTGCAATGGGAGAGTGGTGCGGTGGCCTAGAGGTAAAGCTCTCACCTCGCAATCAGGAGGCTGTGAGTTCGATCCTAGGTAGAGGCAGATATTTCTCTCTCTGGGTAGACTCTCTCTGGGTAGACTGCTGAACAAAACTCTCCATTGGCGACAGGAAGGGCATCCGGCCATTAAAAGACTGTGCGAGATCCATTCAGTTGCCCAGACTCCACCTTGATACCAGGGATTATGAGATGGTTAAATGGAGATGATGATCACCGTTGCGATGGGGACACGCATTGGGAGCTCCTTCCATGTCTCCAACAGCCACTGGAGCAAAGGACCGGAGCTCAATCTCACCCCACGGCAGCTCTCGGATCTCGAACACAGGATTGCTAACCTCCTGCCCGGCATTCCAACCACTCAAGCCTCCGTGCTCTTCACTGCAACGGTCGTAAGTGTGAAAACGTGTCACTTTTTTCCAGTGCTATTGTAACTTCAAACAGTCACTGAACAAACAGTTGTAATTTGAGGACTTCCTGTAGTTAAAAGGGACACACAAATCATAATAAACCAGACATTATGTGGATCTTAACTCAGAAAAGCGACTTGGAGAATTTTCTTACTTTAGATTTACAACAGAGATGTGTTAAAACTGTGAAGAAATTCCTGACAAAAGCAAAAACAAAGAAGAAATCGGATTGGGGGGGGTCGTTATCTCAAATGAATAATCAGGACCCCTAAAACTGAAGTATAAAAAGTGGGCTCATTTGATGAAGGTTAAACTCTGTACGATCTTCTCTTTTCTCACACCTTTTAATGCGTTTTTTTTAAAACTAAGACAAATGCTGAGCCTTTAAAGATTTGTTCATGGATAAGATATGGAAACAAGAGTGTTTTGTTATAATTTTAGAAAAAAACGATAAGCTATGATGTTGTAATTGAGAGGAGATGAAGAGAAGATATTAAATTAATTTGTGGGAGATCATTTAAAGGGATTAATATTTTCCATTTGTTGTTTCCTCAAGCTCTTATGGAAATTTTTCTTGATTAAGTCTGAATGATGAGGCTTTAAAGATTGGGTTCATAGATGCGAGATAAGACACGGGAAGAAGAGTTTGAGAGAAAATGATAAGGTTTTGTGTAATGTGCAGGAAAGAATTATGAAACGGATTTAATTGTTTAAAGTTAGAATATATATTGTTATTTCTGGTAGCTCTTAATGAACTTCCGCTGATTTAAGATTCAAAGACGGGGTTTTATTATTTGTCAATAGATAAAAGGTTTGGTATGGGATGAAAAGAGTTTGGGTTGAAATATTAGAGAAGGTGCTAAGCTATTGAAAATGTTTCTACTCGCTTTGATGAAGAGGGAAGTAATTTTTAATTTTTTTCCCTGTTCTTTTTTCTTACATATTTTCCCCTATTCTTTTTTTGTACTCTAAATTTTTCTTTCTTTCTTTCTTTCTTTCTTTCTTTCTTTCTTTCTTTCTTTCTTTCTTTCTTTCTTTCTTTCTTTCTTGAATTGAAATAAAAACCCACGTACAGGTAGATAGGTATTCCTTGACTCACGACACAGTTCAAAAATTTTCGTCACTAAGTGAGACAGTTGTTAAGTGAATTTTGCCCCGTTTTATGACCCTTCTTGCCACCATTGTTAAATGAATCATCACGGTTAAGTCAGTAAGATGGCTGTTCAGTGAACCTGGCTTCCCCATTGTCAGAGGGTCACAAATGGGGATCTCTTGACCCCGGGATATTGTGACCGTCGTAAATACGAGTCAGTTGCCAAGCGTCTGCATTTTGATCACCTGACCGTGGAGATGCTGCAATGGGCGTGAGGGTGAAAAACGGTCATAAGTCCATTTTTCTAATGCCGTTGTAACTTCAAACGATCACTAAACGAACCGTTGTAAACCGAGGACTATCTGTCCTGCTGAACCGATGTTTTACAGAGTGAAATAATTCTTTCATTTTTTTTTGCTCTTCGGGGGACGTTATCCAAGACGAACCGTGCGCCGTCCCTTAAAGCGCCTTCTTTCCAATTCCAAAGCCGGCATTAGCAGTACGGTGTCTAAAGTCCTGAGCCGCCGCAGCAGTTTAAAACGCATCGGCAAATCCAGCATCCCTGATTACGATGTTTTTATATGTTTTTACGTGGATCATTGACTATAATGATAATAAAGAAAGTTCTTATTACATTCCGGTTCTTTAATGCAGTTAAATGAAACAGGCAGATATCCTGATTTTATGGTTCTGCTTTTACGAGGCTTCGCACTCAGGAACTAAAAGCAGATGTCTGGATGTCAACGGGTGGATTTATCTTTGAAACAGCTTTCACAAGGTGGAGAATGCTGTCACCTCCGTACCGACCTCGGTGTCGATATCAGTGCTTTTCTATTTTACAATTACCAGGGAGGAATATCCCAAACACCGTCAGGCTGCTTAAGTTTGGCAAGATTCCGTCTTTAGATGAGGGACAACAAAGTAGGTCTTTGGTTATTCGGGTCTTCTCCCACGTAGAATTGGAAGTATCTTGGCGACGTTTCGACGAAGTCTCATTCATCATCTTCAGGCTGGTGTTCTCGGCTTCGTGCTTCCAGGAGCAATGTGAGATTGCAGCTGACCAGATAGATAGATAGAGAGATAGAGAGATAGAGATAGAGATAGAGATAGAGATAGAGATAGAGATAGAGATAGAGATAGAGATAGAGATAGAGATAGAGATAGAGATAGAGATAGAGATAGAGATAGAGATAGAGATAGATATTGTTGTCCCTCATCTAAAGACGGAATCCTGCCAAACTTAAGCATGCTAACACTACCATTTATTATTTATTTATTTATTTATTTATTTATTTATTTATTTGATTTGATTTGATTTGATTTATATGCGGCCCTTCTCCGGAGACTCAGGGCGGCTTACAATGTGTTAAGCAATAGCCTTCATACTTTTGTATATTTATACAAAGTCAGCTTATTGCGCCCACAAACTGGGTCCTCAATTGACCTACCTTAGAAAGGATGGAAGGCTGAGTCGACCTTGAGCCTGGCCAGGATTGAACTCAGAGAAATTACAGGCAGCTGGTGTTAATTGCTGCCTTTAGTAGGAGGCATTAGCCCCCTACGATACACAGGCTCTTTTGAGCCTACACAGTAGTCCCTCGACTTGCAAGCATTCATTTAGTGACCGTTCGAACCTACAATGGCCATGAAAAAAGTGCCTTATGACACCCTCACCACCATTGACACACACCCCCGGTCATGTGATCCAATGGACACTTGGCAACAGGCACGTACCCTATTTTTTGGAGTATAAGACGCACTTTAGTTTTTGGGGAGGAAAATAAGAAAACAGCTGATTGGCAGGTGGATCGGCCTCCCGGAATATCCCCAATCAGCTGTTTCCCAGAGGTGAATTTTAGCAACAGGTTCCTTGCTTGTGAGCTCTGTGCCTTGCTTTTTTTTTTTTCCCTGCTTTTTTTTCTGCCTCGGAAACTTCTGAAACTCCGTTTCAGAAAAAACTTTTTTTCCTGCCTCTGAAAGCCTCCAAAACAGCTTCAGAAAAAAAGCCTCTGAAACTCTGTTTGGGGGCTTCTTTTCTGAAGCTTCCTTTCTGGTGCTTTTTTCAGCCTCTGAAACCTCCGTTTGAGAAGCCGGGCGGGGCCACATTCGGAGTATAAGACGCACCCAGAATTTCACCCTCTTTTTGGGGGGAAAAAGGTGCGTCTTATACTCTAAAAAATACGGTATTTATAACGGTTGAAGTCCCAGGGTCAGGTGATCTCCTTTTGCGACCTTCCAACAAGCAAAATCAACGGGGAAGCCAGATTCATTTAACCAACGTGCTAGTGACTTAACGACCACAGCGATTCGCTTAACAACTGTGGCAAGGAAGGTTGTAAAGTGAGGCACAACCCACGTAACTATCTCACTTAGCAATGGAAATTTGGGGCTCTTATTTTTGTTGCAAGTCAAGCACTACCTGTACTCTGGGAACTGTTAAGGAGGTGCCGTCCTCACCCTCCTTCTCTCACACGAACCATCTGGACTCTGTTGTCTCTTGCTCCTCTAGAATGCAGCCCCTCCCTGCTGGGAATCCAGGCTACATTCTGATCTGTCCCCCCCCTTCAGAGACCCACAAAAACACAGCCAGCCGAGGGTTAAGAATCACTTGGCACACTCCGCAGTTCTTATCTCAACCTTGGCAGTGATATGCACACCGTCTGCCAAGGACTTTATTGGTTTACACAAACAAGAAAATCACCTACGTAGCTTTGCCGTTCATCTAGCTTCCAAGACTACGAGGTTGCTCCGTTTGTTTAGCTTTGTTCGTCACGAACTTCGTGACTCACTGGCCTGTCTTATATAGACAGGCTTCTGGGTGTGGTCCAGTGACTCACTGATCCCGTGACTCCAATCAGTGACTCAGGACTATTTCCTCATACGCCGCAGCTGCAATACTCTTTTGTCTCGCCTTCTTTGGCGTGCATCCAGGAATGACGTCTCTCCCTCACTCTCATCTGAGACACCTGTTTCCCCACTACTTGGCTCTCTTTCAGCTGGCACCTGAGCCGGTGCCAGAGGGGGGGGGGGCTGGGAGATCTGGCTGGCTCCTCTTCCTCCTGCTCAGAGCTTCCTTCCTCCAAAGGGATAGGCTCAGAGGACGGGGCCACAACACATTCCATCACATATACATTGTGTGCATTGGAAAAACCTAACGATTTTGTGGACAACCCACCGACACGTGAGGGCTTGAGTGAACCACGTCACCCTCAGCTTGTTCCTATCGCACTATGGACGCAACATGCAGTCACAGTTTCAGACCATGTCTGTACGCCGCGCTGTAGAAAGAGCATCCAAAAATTCGTATCTCACGAAATGCGCATCCTGTTAAATATTCACAAGAATCAGGAGTAGCATTTACCAACTGTCGAAAGACTCTCACAATGCCAAATACGCGGATAATACAACAAATAAGCTTATCCAAGTAATTTAGAAATTCCAAGTTTATATCGTCGCATTTCCAAAGAAAAGAAAACGGCTAGTATTGTTGAAGGCTAACGTGGTACCATATTGCAAAGTACTTTTGCAATAATTTCTGCGCGCAGCTGCTCAAAATAGAGAGAAGGGAACCAAACAAAACATGGGTAGTACAAATGGACTAAATGGATGATACAAATGGACTGAAAGCGCTTCTTCGGACTGCAATTTCTGAGCAAAATCCATGAAGAAATAGACTATTAAAAATCAGGTATTCAGTACAGTACAGGGCTAAAGAAAACACTGAAAAATTGATAACCATCCCAAGTACATTTACTCAAAGAAACTAATTCTCTAAAAGAAATTGGGACGTATAGAAGAACAAAGCCTTCTCTTTCTTTTCAAGTCCTGAATAAGAGAGCGACACAAATGACAACCGTCATATAATGTGTTTTAGATTCTTGGAAGAAACTGCCTGTTTTTTTAATCACTGCTCATAAATAAAGCAGGTAATTCAATTTTTTTTTCTACCCAAGTTGTTTTTAAAATGCAGAAAGGTTAAGGTGGCAAAACCTATTTTCTCCAACCTTCTGGCACTAACTTTGTATTCCAGAGATGCTCCAAGATTACAGCCAGATGTTTAGAGATCACATCTGTTGGTTCCTTTAGCACTCTAGGATATAATCCATCCAGGCCTAGTGATAAATTCGTTTAAAACATCCAGGTGTTCATTCACCACTTCCTTGCCTAGTTTGACCAATCCTCGACTTACAACCGTTCATTTAGTGACTGTCCAAAGTTACAACGGCATTGGGGGAAAAAAGTGACTTAGGACCGTTTTTCACACTTACAACCGTTGCAGCACACACACACCCATAGTCAATCCCTGCAGTTGTTTAAGTTAGTAACATGTTTGTTAAGTGAATTTGGCTTCCCTGTTGACTTTGCCGGTCGGAAGGTTGCAAAAAGAGATCGCGTGACCCAGTGGGACACTGCAACCATCATAAGTACCAGTCAGTTGCCAAGTCTCTGAATTTTGATCACGTGACCATGGGGATGCTTCAATGGTCATTCACTGTGAAAAAATGTGATAAGTCTCTTTTTTTACAGTTTCCCTGAAAATAAGAACCAACCAGGTTCTGGACCGGGACGCCCTGCGCATGGTCACTCGTGCCCTCGTCACCTCCCATCTGGACTACTGTAATGCTCTCTACATGGGGCTCCCCTTGAAGAGCACTTGGAGGCTCCAACTGGTCCAGAATGCAGCTGCGGGGGGGGGGGATTATGGGGGCAACACGTCCCACCCACATAACACCTCTCCTGCGCGAGCTGCACTGGTGGTTTTCCGGGTGCGATTCAAGGTGCTGGTTACCACCTTTAAAGCGCTCCATGGCTTAGGACCCGGGTACCTACGAGACCGCCTTCTGTCACCCATGACTTCCCGCCGACCAATATACTCCCACAGAGAGGGCCTCCTCAGAGTGCCGTCAGTCAAATTATGTCGACTGGCGACCCCCAGGGGGAGAGCCTTCTCTGAGGGGGCCCCTGCCCTTTTGAACGAATTGCCCCCGGAAATATGTAGGATCCCCAACCTTCGCGCCTTTTGCCAGGCCCTGAAGACTCTATTATTTCAGCAAGCGGGTCTCACGGTCTGATGAATTTTAATGGGTTTTTGAGTCTTGGGGTTTTTTAATATTTGGCCAAAACATTGAATCAGTTTTAAATTTGTTTTAGCTTTTCTATCGATGTTTTTTATTATTGGCTGTGCACCGCCCTGAGTCCCTCGGGAGAAGGGCAGTATAAAAGTTTGAAAAATAAATAAATAAATAAATAAACCAGAAAATAAGCCCTAGCATGATTTTTCAGGATGCTTGTAATATAAGCCCTACCCCCCAGAATAAGCCCCAGTTAAGACTGTCGGCAGATAGTAGGCGTTTAATACTGTAATTCCCCCAAAATAAGATCTAACCAGAAAATACATCCTAAGGCGTCTTTTGTAGCAAAACTTTTATATTAAGACACAGTCTTATTTTGGGGAAAACACAGTGGTGTCGTCATATCTTGAAACGATCACTAAATGAATGGTTGTAAGTCAAGGACTACCTATTACACAGTTAGTTGAGCTAGATTTGCACCCAGAAATGATGAAAACTTGGTTTTATATGGCATAGTCGATTTTTACTTTCAGGGAATAAGGCTGATTTTACACTTCCTATTCCTCAGATAAACATTTGATCGGGTACGGTAGTTGCCATGGGAAAACGTTTTCTTCTGTCGTTTCCTCTTTAGCAAACTAAATTCTCCGCAGAAGACAAGATTAGTTCCATAAGGCAATCCCATCCCATATATATATATATATTTTCAACAGAAACATTATACGCAGCGCACCATTCTTTTCCATCGTGTTTTTGTGTCACACCCGCCACCGAGAGATAACAGGCCTTTTTTAAGAGCAAAATGTACGAAGAACATCAGTACGGGATATAAATCCAACTGCAAAGGCGTTATAAATAAATAACGGCTCGTATTGCGCCTTTGCAAACCTAGGAAAGAGCATTTATTTATAATATCCTTAAACTGCCCCAATCAGAAAGACTCTGGGTGGTATACAAAAACAGACACAGCTAATAAAACGACAAAATAAAAACAATAAATCATCATCCGCCAATACTAAAAACAGCGGGGGAGTCTCTAATCATCATTCCGAGCCAAAGCCTCCACGAAATAATGTGGTTTTGAGGGTCTTCTAGAATACAAGGAATATTATCTGGCAAGTATTATTTAGGCAAGATCACAACCGAGTGGTCAGACGAAGAGACCCGAATGCATTGGTAGCAAGGAAGAAGAACATACATTTAATTTTGCAGCGACTAAGATTGTTGGACGAGCAGGAACAAAAACAGCCAGATTTGCCACCAGTTTATCAAGTACTTAGGAGGCGACGGGCTTGGCAGCACAAGCAAACAACAGCCATATTTTTCCGTGTATAAGACGCTACTTTTTCTTTAAAGAGCCTGGATAGCTCAGCCAACTAATGCATTGTGATTAACTCCAGCTGTCTGCAATTACCGTAAGTTCGAATCTCACCAGGCTCAAGATTGACTCAGCCTTCCATCCTTTCTAAAGTAGGTAAATTGAAGACCCAGTTTGTGGGGGCAATAAGCTGACTTTCTATAAAATATACAGAAGTATGAAGGCTATTGCTTAACGCGTTGTAAGCTGCCCGGAGTCTCCGGAGAAGGGCGGCATATGAATCAAATTTAAAAATTATATATATTTTCTTTACAGGGAGGATACATGAGGTAGGTGTGACTTACTGATGATGGCTAATGAGCCAGAAATAGCTATATAAGTCTCTCACTATGCAGCACAAAATCTGCTGGCTGCCAGAATGAAAAGAAGGAAAAAAACCCCAGAAAGTAGTGAATGTGATTTCACTCAATTAGGGTTGCAGAAAAATCTTGGTTATGTAGGAAAAACCTGGCTTAAAGGAAAAACATACACACACACACACAGGCACTTGAAAATGGAGGGGCGTCTTATACACAGGAGGCCAAGAAAGCCGCACATGCCGGATGAGCCTCTACCTTATATGCAGCTCTATCATTGCTCTCTGTTGTAGTTGTTTCCTGTATCACATTGCCACTCTAGATTTCATCTCTATTGTTCCTGTGATCCATTACTTGTTCTTGTTGTATTACTCACTCTAACAAGATGGCTTCTGCACAACGTGTTTACTACAAGAAACTGTAGTGTGCTTGCTACAAGAAACTACATGAAACATGGGGGGGGGTGTCTTATTCATGGGGTCGTCTTATAGATGGAAAAATACAGTAATAGCCAGCCATCAATACCCTAATCCACATCTCAAAAGCCACCTACAACAGGCACCATATCAACACAACACCACACACTGAATATCACAAAGTACACCCTCCGCTAGAGAGAAGTTCGCTGAAGACGGGCTCCACTCCAAAAGTTTGGAAGACAGAATCTCTAGTCCCGATGACCGACCCAGATTGGATCTTGCGACATTATCCTGGGACATGCATATTCGCTTTCATTCATGAATATTATCTAGAACAGGGGTCTCCAACCTTGCCTACTTTATGACTTGTGGACTTCAATTCAACTTTATGGCATGTGGACTTCAATTCCCGGAATTGAATCCTGGGAATTGAAGTCCACCCATCTTCAAGCTTCCAAGGTTGAGAAACACTGATCTAGAATATTAAAATACAGGGAATATTTCATGAAATGAGAAGCGCTGCCCCCTAAAAAATAAATAAATCACCGCCTTCTAGCTCGTGCCTCTCTTACCCACCTGAAGGGAAGATTTTTTTTTTAAATTGTTTTTAATTTGGACCAGATGGGCTTTGACAGAGTCTGTCTCCTGTCTTCCTTAGAAAGAAAACAGAAATGCACAGCAGAAATCATTGCCAACGGGCATTGATTGATTGTATTTCTATCCTGCCACAATTTTTTGAAAAAAAACAACAACCTTGGCAGCTTACGTAGAATAAATAATACGATTTAAAACATGCACGGTGCCCTCTGGAAAGCGGCTGGCCATAAATAAGAACATTATAAGCATCTTAAAAGAAAAAGAACGCTTCTAATTCAGGGCAATGAACAGGGTGACTCTTGAACTGCAGACTCCGATATATTCGTCTTTCAAACACAGAATCATCCAGTTACATTAAGCTTGTTATGCCCCTTGGTCCCCTAGAACCCCAGGAGGTGGGCTGAGAGAGAAGGACTGGTCCAAAGTCACCCAGCTGGCTTTCATGCCTAAGGCAGGACTAGAACTCACCATCTCCTGGTGATTGGCCCAAAGTTATCCAGCCAGCTTTCATTTCTAAGGCAGAACTAGAACTCACCATCTCCTGGTGATTGGTTCAAAGTCACCCAACTGGCTTTCATGCCTAAGGCGGAACTAGAACTCACCATCTCCTGGTGATTGGCCCAAAGTTACCCAGCCGGCTTTCATGCCTAAGGCAGGACTAGAACTCACCGTCTCCTGGTGATTGGCCCAAAGTTATCCAGCCAGCTTTCATGCCTAAGGCAGGACTAGAACTCATCATCTCCTGGTGATTGGCCCAAAGTCACCCAGCCAGCTTTCATGTCTAAGGCAGGACTAGAACTCACCATCTCCTGGTGATTGGTTCAAAGTCACCCAGCCAGCTTTCATGCCTAAAGCAGGACTAGAACTCACCATCTCCTAGTGATTGGCCCAAAGTTACCCAGCCAGCTTTCATGCCTAAGGCTGGATTAGAACTCACCATCTCCTGGTGATTGGCCCAAAGTTATCCAGCCAGCTTTCATTTCTAAGGCAGAACTAGAACTCACCATCTCCTGGTGATTGGTTCAAAGTCACCCAGCCAGCTTTCATGCCTAAAGCAGGACTAGAACTCACCATCTCCTGGTGATCGGTCCAAAGTCACCCAGCTGGCTTTCATGCCTAAGGCAGGACTAGAACTCACCATCTCCTGGTGATTGGCCCAAAGTTATCCAGCCAGCTTTCATTTCTAAGGCAGAACTAGAACTCACCATCTCCTGGTGATTGGCCCAAAGTTATCCAGCCAGCTTTCATTTCTAAGGCAGAACTAGAACTCACCATCTCCTGGTGATTGGCCCAAAGTTATCCAGCCAGCTTTCATGCCTAAGGCAGGACTAGAACTCATCATCTCCTGGTGATTGGCCCAAAGTCACCCAGCCGGCTTTCATGTCTAAGGCAGGACTAAAACTCACCATCTCCTGGTGATTGCCCCAAAGTTACCCAGCCAACTTGCATGCGTAAAATGGGACTAGAACTCATCATCTCCTAGTGATTGGTCCAAAGACACCCAGTTGGCTTTCATGCCTAAGGTGGAACTAGAACTCACCGTCTCCTGGTGACTGGCCCAAAGTCACCCAGCCAGCTTTCATGCCTAAAATGGGACTAGAACTCACCATCTCCTGGTGATTGGAGAAAAGTTACCCAGCCGGCTAGGGCCAGACTTGAAGTCACTGTCGCCTGCTTTCTAGCTTGGTGTCTTAACCGCTAGACAAAACAGTCTCTCTTAGATATAGATAGATGAGAGAGAGAGAGAGAGAGAGAGAGAGAGAGATACAGATACAGATACAGATACAGATACAGATACAGATACAGATACAGATACAGATACAGATACAGATACAGATACAGATACAGATACAGATACAAATATAGATAGACAGACAGACAGACAGATAGATAGATAGATAGATAGATGATAGATAGATAGAGATAGAGATAGAGATAGAGATAGAGATAGAGATAGAGATAGAGATAGAGATAGAGATAGAGATGATACAGATACAGATACAGAGATAGATAGATAGATAGATAGATAGATAGATAGATAGATAGATAGATAGATAGATAGATAGATAGATAGATAGATAGGTAGATAGAGATAGAGATAGAGATAGAGATAGAGATAGAGATAGATAGATAGAGATAGAGATAGAGATAGAGATAGAGATAGAGATAGAGATAGAGATACAGATAGATAGATAGAGATAGAGATAGAGATAGAGATAGAGATAGAGATAGAGATAGAGATAGAGATAGAGATAGAGATAGAGATAGAGATAGAGATAGAGATAGAGATAGAGATAGAGATATACACCACCTATTTATCACCAAAGATCAGTTTTGGGACCATCTACTTGTATTTTTATGCCGTCCTGGATTTGTCACAGCCAGTTAACGGAGACCAAAGTCATTACAAAAAGCCAGATAACCCCAAATTAGTTTATTCCGATTTCAGACTCGTTATTTTTAAATAATTGGGATTTCAAAATACACCGGGGGCGGGGTGGGGGGGAATCAAATTACCCAAGACCTTTTTTTTATCCCGACCTTGTCAATGAGAAACCCCCTCTGATTGAAGCAGAAATAAGTATCCGACCGACTCTTAAAATATGGTGTATACTTGCAAGTCGTATGGCCAGGTAGCTATTTTTCTTTTCATCCCGATCTCCTGCTATAAATCACAGTCAAAAGACGAAGAGAGCAGAGGGGACGCAGGTTAACCCAGATTCAATCTCTTCTTCAGAACGACAATTCTCCAGTCAAACGTTTTGGAAAGCATTTTTTAAGCCTTGACAGCGATTTTACTAAGAAAGGGGTATTATTTCCCTCTTTCCCCCCCCCCTTCTCTTTCTGGTATAAAAGGAATAAAAACACAGCTATGTAATCCGTGTCATTGCGTTTGTGTGTGTGTGTGTGTGTATGTGTGTGCGTGTTTTAAAACAAAGCATATTAAAAAAACAACACTTCTGAGGCTTTTCAGTAAGTCGTAAACGCGGAAGAGCTTCTGAATGTCACCTTAAGTACTTTGGTAAAGTAGAAGAGCTAACAACTGCAAAGGAGGGAAATTAAATTGCTAACATTCGACATTCCAAAAAAGAAAGGAAAGGAAAAAAAAAACTCCATCCAACTGTCTGTCGTGTCTACTGCCGGCATTTTACAGCCATAATGTAAAGTTGCTCGAGTGAACTTGGGGGAGACAGAGAGAGAGAGAGAGAGAGGGAGGGAGGGGGAGGGAGGGAGGGAGGGAGAGAGAGAGAGAGGGGAGGGAGGGAGGGAGGGAGGGAGAGAGAGAGGGGGGGAGAGAGGGAGGGAGGGGGAGGGAGGGGGAGGGAGGGAGGGAGGGAGAGAGAGAGAGGGAGAGGGAGAGGGAGGGAGAGAGAGGGAGGGAGGGAGGGAGGGAGGGAGGGGGAGAGAGAGGGAGGGAGGGAGAGAGAGAGGGAGAGAGAGGGAGGGAGAGATTAGATGCACAAGGTTTTTTGACACGGAGAACATGCACCAACCCGCGAGATAAAAGAATGAGACCGGGAAAGGGGGAGGGGGAGCTGAAATCTTCTTCTCCAGGTAAAAAGTTGAGCTCCGATGTCGAAGGTTTTGCAGGGGGAGGTTTTATGAATAAGTGACATTTTTTCTCCCTGTCAAAGAGCGTGACATACGGACCGGGGAAGCCAATGCAGAGTTAATCGCGGACTGCATCCCGCCTGCCATGACATGCCCCCATTAGAAGATCCTTGGTGCTGTCTTGGGCTCGGTTGATCTGTTGAAGACATTTCATGACCCAACTTGGTAACATCATCAGGACAAAAAGTAAGGGGGGTGGGTCACAAAATGGAGATGATAGAGGAGGAGGAGGAGGAGGAGGAGGAGGAGGAGATGATACAGGGGAACTTTGAGGTCCTTACTGCTCTCTGCACTTAGCTGCTTTATTGCAGATGTTTCATGACCCAACTAAGTAACATCATCAGGGCTAGAGGTGAGGAGGGTTTTACAAAACGGAGGAGGGGAAGGAGGAGGAGGACGACGGTGAGGTCCTTGGTGCTCTCAGAACTTGGTGGTTTTCCTGCAGACGTCTTATGACCCAACGAGCTAACATCATCAATGCTGGGAAGGAAAGGGGTTTGTTTAGGGAGTCAAGGAGGAGAAGGGGAGGAGGAGGAAAAGGAAGAGGAAAAGCAAGAGGAGGAAGAGGACTGTGGGGGTCCTGGGTGCTCTCTGAGCTTGGTGGTTTCTCTTGCAGATGTTTCATGACCCAACTAGGTAACATCATCAAAGCTAGAAGGCAGTGGGGTTTATGAGTTTGGTTTTCTTGCAAACGTTTTATGACCCAGGAAAATGGGCAAGATTGGAAAACATGGCTCCAGCATGTAGAGCTGAGCATTTCTTTCAGATGCTTCTGAAGGTCCCTTGTAAAATCCTGGCAAAGATATTAAAAAAAGGGAGGCCTACTGAACTTCACAGTCCCATCCACACACTGAACTGCTGTAACCCTAATGACCCAAACGTTAAATAAAATGCTAGCATCCATTAAATGCAAAGCTCTATTCCACCATCCAATACTGAGGAAGGAAAGCCGTTTCTTTCCAGAGAAGCAAAGAAGGTTCACGAACAGACGGAATTTCTTACAAAGCTTATGGCAGGAAAAAGAGAGAGAGAGAGAGAAGGGGGGGAAGAAAAAGAGAAGGGGGGGAGAAGGAGAGAAAAAGAAAGAGAGAGGGAGAAGCAGGGAGAAAAAGAGAAGGGGGAGAGGGAGAGGGGGAGAGAAAACGAGAGAGAGGGGGGGGAGAGGAAGAGAGAGGAGGGAAAAAGAAAGAGAGAGGGAGAAGGGGGGAGAAAAAGAGAAGGGGGGAGAGGGAGAGAGGAGGGAAAAAGAGAGAGGGAGAAGGGGGAGAAAAAGAGAAGGGGGAGCGGGAGAGGGGGTGAGAAAAAGAGAGAAAGAGAGAGGGAGAGAGGAAGAGAGAGGAGGGAGAAAGAGAGAGAGAAAAAGGGGGAGAAAAAGAGAAGGGAGAGAGGAAGAGGGGGCAGAGAAAAAGAGATAAAGAGGGAGAGGGAGAGAGGAAGAGAGAAGAGGGGAAAAGAAAGAGAGAAAGAAAGAGGGAGAAAGGGAAAGAGGAGGGAAAAAGAGAGAGGGAGAGAGTTGGGAGAAAAAGAGAGAAGAGAAGAGAGAGGGAGGGAGAGGGGGAGAAGTAGAGAGAGTGGAGTGAGAAAAAGAAAGGAAGAGGCAGAGAGAGAGAGTGAGAAAGAGAGAAACAGAAAGGGACAGAGAGGGACAGACAAGACAGACACACAGACACACAGAGATGTATACTACAATTCCAAATTTTATGGATACCACCCACAGAAGCATTTGCTGAAACGTACATACCCAGCAAACAGGGGGAGAAAACCCTCAAAAAAAAGGGGGGGGTGGAAGAGCGACTGAATAATCTACTGTGAAAAAGAGAATTAGATCCATACAAAGCCTTTATAAAATGGCTGTCAAGAAAAAGAGAGGAGGGGGGGGGGGAGAGAGAGAGAAAAACCTCTGGTTAAATTCTGCAAAGTGCAAAATGGAGATAATCCCTGCAAATCTATTTTCCATGTCTGGGTGGTGGGTTTTTTTTTTTTTCCCTCTCCCCTTTTCTCTCTTACACAGTACAAAAGGTTCCCTTTTAAAGCCGTCTTTTGGAATCAAGCTGTTTAAACCCAGAAAGCCTGTGTAAATTTCTCTACTCGCTGAACGTATTATAAGGATGCCAAAGCCGGGCGGAGTACGGCTCTGCCAAGTTTCAATTCCTTCACCCAAATATCATCGTATAAAACACTGCTAATGCTGAACAAAGAGGGATGTTCGTGCAAATATTTATTTCTCCGCTGAATTTACAACCTCTTTAGGGAGAGCTTCAAAATATCTCGTAGGCCCTGAATAATTACAGTCCAACCAAGGGCTACAAGTCGTAGGTTTTAGAATAGAATCACAGAGTTGGAGGGGACCTTGGAGGTCTTCTAGTCCAACCCACTGTTGGGGCAGGAAACTCTATGTCGTTTCAGACAAAATGGTTGTCCAGCCTCTTCTTAAAAACTTCCAGTGTTGGAGCATTCACAACTTCTGGAGGCAAGTCGTTCCACTGATTAATGTGTCTGCATTCACTCTAGTGCTGACATAAGGAGAAGGGCATCTGGAAAAGGACGTTTTGACTTTACACCTACTTATTTTCCCTGGAGATAATATCCCCTAGGGATGGGATGGGAGGGGGGGAAATTCCTTTTGAGCTGGAGCAGTAGATTAGGGAAAGAGTGACTTGGAAGATGGCCAATGAGACCAGAGGAGTGGGGGAAGGAAGGGAGGGGTTGGCGCCGGGAAAGTCAGTGTTGGCTACGATGAGTCCGAGTTAGAACGTCGTGCTTAATAAACGAGAGGGGTTTTTTTTTATCAAAGACTTTGTTTGAAATGCAATTTATTTGAGACGACCTCGAAACCTGACCGTGTCGTGCTGTGGGCTGTTTCTTTAAAACACAGCTGTCCCAACCTTGGCAACGTTGAGGATTTGCGGACTTCAACTCCCAGAATTACCCAGCCAGCCATGCAAGTCCACAAGTCTTCAAGTTGGTTGGGGAATTCAAACATGGGTGGCTGGAGAATTATAGGACTTCTCAGCTGCACTTCCCTAAGAGAAATAGATCCCAGCAGATGTGGATTCCATGGGTCCTTGGTGCTCTCTGAGCTTGCAGACGTTTCATGACCCAACTAGGTAACATCATCAGTGCTGGAATGTGGAATGGGTATGAATGTGAGTTCACAGGGAACAGGAATCCTGGATAACCTTGGCAGCACATCAGGGAGGAGAAGATTTAAGAAACCCACCTAACTCATGGTTTCATATGATGGAGGTTCGCAGCGTAACATTACCGGTAAAATAGAATAAAACCTGAACCAAAAAGCCCCTATGAACAAGAACCGCTTAATATTATTGGTACAGGAGGAATAATCAAAGTGCATAATAAATTGTTCCATTTTAAACTGCTAACATTAATTACAATTAACACGAACACAGAAAGAGTAAGCACATTTCCTCGTAAGAACCAAAAAATCAATTAAGACCAGCCATAATATTTCAAAGAGCTGTAATTTCAGCATAACACATAAATTTGTTTTTACTCCTCAAAGAGGCATATTTTAGTCCGGTAAAGGGCTTTTGGTTCTGTTTATGTTCAATTTGGTATGACATTAGCTTAATTTAGATGGAAATCCTATAAACACATTTCTGGGTATACATTCCTCTGAAGTCTACAGGGATGGTTTGTTTAAACCTCTGCAGTTAATTTCCATCATAATGCTGTATTAAAAGAGAGAGAGAGAGAGAGAGAGAGAGAGAGAGACAGACAGACAGAGAGGAGAGAGAGAGAGAGAGAGAGAGAGAGAGAGAGAGGGAGAGGGAGAGGGAGAGAGAGAGAGAGAAGCAATATTCACACGCGACTTGAAGCAACGTCCAATTACAAGGTTCTTTAATAAATGCAAAATAATGGAGCTTGCAAAAAACGTGTCTTGATGAAAGTCAAACGACAACGTCTTATCGATTTTTCAGGTGGCAAAAAATCCACATCCACAGTATGGGGCAGGTTAAGAAAAATGGACTTCACTCGTTCTCAGGAGAGCGCAGAAGGGAAGGTGACAAACCTTCATCCTGCTTTTGAAAAGTACGCAGGGAATTCTGACATAGAGTCACACCAGTAAAATTCTGAAGGATCAGAATAGAATAGAATAGAATAGAATAGAATAGAATAGAATAGAATAGAATAGAATAGAATAGAATAGAATAGAATAGAATAGAATAGAATAGAATAGAATAGAATAGGGAGAGGAGAGGAGAGGAGAGGAGAGGAGAGGAGAGGAGAGGAGAGGAGAGGAGAGGAGAGGAGAGGAGAGGAGAGGAGAGGAGAGGAGAGGGGGGAGGGGAGGGGGAAAAGAAACAAAGTCAAAAAAAAAGACTAAAATCAAAACCAAAACAATAAAAAATTAAAAAAATAAAAAAACAAAAATAAAATCTAAAACTTAAGAATGGAATGGAGAATTAGAATTAGAGTTAGAGTTAGAGTTAGAGTTAGAGTTAGAGTTAGAGTTAGAGTTAGAGTTAGAGTTAGAGTTAGTTAGAGTTAGAGTTAGAGTTAGAGTTAGAGTTAGAGTTAGAGTTAGAGTTAGAGTTAGAGTTAGTTAGAGTTAGAGTTAGAGTTAGAGTTAGAGTTAGAGTTAGAGTTAGAGTTAGAGTTAGAGTTAGAGTTAGAGTTAGAATCAGAATTCTTTATTGGCCAAGTGTGATTAGACACACCACGAAATTGTCTCTGGTGCATAAGGTCTCAGTGTACTTACAACAATAGAGATAGACCATTACCATAAGGTGAAGGTAAAGGGTTCCCCTTGCACATAGGTGCTAGTCGTTTCCCGACTCTAGGGGGCAGTGCTGATCTCCGTTTCAAAGCCAGCGCTGTCTGAAGACGTCTCCGGGGTCATGTGGGCCGGCATGACTCAACGCCAAAGGTGCATGGAACGCTGTTCCCTTCCCACCAAAGGTGGTCCCCTATTTTTCTACTTGCATTTTTTTACCTGCTTTCGAACTGCTAGGTTGGCAGAAGCTGGGACAAGTCACGGGAGCTCACCCCGTTACGCGGCGCTAGGGGATTTCGAACCGCTGAACTGCCCGACCTTTCGACCAACAAAACTCAGTGTCCTAGCTACAGAGCCACTGCATTCCTTTTTATCATACTCATTGTAAAAATACATTCATCAGAAAACATTAGGAACAACACTTACTGATAGTTATGGATACTAAATAAGCACGTTATTAAATAATTTGTTTATATGTAATGAAAGATCTTCGAAAACAAAGAACAGAGATGCATGCTGGATGGCACTGTCAGGATTTATAAAAACTGTTTTCACCTAGCTTTCACACAGCAGCAGCCAGCCTAAAGAAAATATGAAATAAAGCTCATTTTTCCAAAAGGAAATAGTAGCAAAAACCTTTTCAAAGTAGAGTGTACCAGCTGTGTTTGGAATCCAAGCTCCCCAATTCCCAACTGTTTCCACTCATTTGCTTTTCTAGTTTTATGGGCACCAACCTTATTTCAACCCTGGTATCCAAAGTCACAGATTTCCCCATAAAACTGAGAAAATAAATAAATAAATTTACCTTTTCTGAGCTTCAGCCTCTCGCCTAGCTTGTTCCAAGGCCAATTCTTCAGCTATTCTTTTCTTTAGTTTCTTCTTCATTGACTGGAATTAAGAAATGGAGGAAAACAAAATAAATACATGTTTAGAAGAATAGAATAGAATAGAATAGAATAGAATAGGGTAGGGTAGGTAGGGTAGGGTAGGGGTAGGTAGGGTAGGGTAGGGTAGGGTAGGGTAGGGTAAGGGTAGGGTAGGGTAGGGTAGGGTAGGGGGTAGGGTAGGGTAGGGTAGGGTAGGGTAGGGGTAGGGTAGGTAGGGTTAGGGTAGGGTAGGGTAGGGTAGGGTAGGGTAGGGTAGGGTAGGGTAGGGTAGGGTAGGGTAGGGTAGGGTAGGGTAGGGTAGGGTAGGGGTAGGGTAGGGTTAGGGGTAGGGTAGGGTAGGGTAGGGTAGGGTAGGTAGGGTAGGGTAGGGTAGGGTAGGGTAGGGTAGGGTAGGGTTAGGGTAGGGTAGGTAGGGTAGGGTAGGGTAAGGGTAGGGTAGGGTAGGGTTAGGGTAGGGTAGGGTAGGGTAGGGTAGGTAGGGTAGGGTAGGGTAGGGTAGGGTAGGGTAGGGGTAGGGTAGGGTAGGGTAGGGTAGGGTAGGGTAGGGTAGGGTAGGGTAGGTAGGGGTAGGGGTAGGGTAGGGTAGGGTAGGGTAGGGTAGGGTAAGGGTAGGGTAGGGTAGGGTAGGGTTAGGGTA